>RJWM01012086.1:0-57721 GCA_004363535.1 Dasyprocta punctata | reverse complement strand
TGTGTGTATATGTGTGTGTATGTGTGTGTATATGTGTGTGTGGTGTGTGTATATGTGTATGTCTGTGTGTATATGTGTGTGTGTGTATGTGTTTATGTGTGTGTGGTGTGTGTATGTGTGTGTGTGTATATGTGTGTGTGTATATGTGTGTGTGTGTGTGTATATGTGTGTGGTGTGTGTATATGTGTATGTGTGTGTATATGTGTGTGTGTATATGTGTGTGTGTATATGTGTGTGTGTATGTGTGTGTGGTGTGTGTATATGTGTGTGTGTGTGTGTGTATATGTGTGTGTGGTGTGTGTATATGTGTATGTCTGTGTGTATATGTGTGTGTGTATATGTGTGTGGTGTGTGTGTGCACATGCACTACAAAGGCAGGACCATGCAGGGAAAGGAGAAAAGCCGCCGATCTGAAAGGGCGGTGGTGAAGCCCACCTGCCTGACACCAGGAAGGGCGAGTTTCTGGGGACAGCTGGCGCTGCGGAGGGTTTGTTGGAGATCTCCTGCCTGTACACTGGCTGTCTGAGGGTCGCCCACAGAGGTGTTAGCGGAGAAACAGCCAAACCAAAAGGAGATTGCAACTGGGAAGTAACAAGATGTTTGCCCTTTATCTTCGGTCCCCCTTCCCAACCCTTAGTTAATGAAGAACTAGCACCACAGAAAGAAGAGGAAAGAAGGCCGGGTTATGGCGCAGGAAGGAGACGCTGAGATAAGCATGAAGTTTTAAATTGGAGTCAGCTAGTTTCATAAGTGAAGGTGGCATGAAGTTTTGGGATCCATCTGAGGTGCCAGTAAGTGCTAAATATGCTTCCAACGCGATTAGATATACCACCATCCAAACCACCAGCCTCGCCGAACGGTGGGAAGGGGGCGGGACCCCAGGGGGCGGGACCCCCGGAGCTCTCTTCACTGCGGGTCGGAGTGCACCAGGGCACGGCCACTTTGTGAGACAGTTTGGGGTTTCTCACCAAAGTGCAGTTTAGCCATCACACTCCTCACTGTTTACTAGAAAAGAATTGAAAATTTATGTTCGTGCAGAGACCTGTACGTGGAGGACCGTAACACTTTCATGAATCGCTCGTACCTGCAGGTGTCTGCAGCGCATTTCTCAGGTGAATGAATACATCAGCATACAGCGGCACGCCCAGAGGATGCAGTATTCTTCAGTGCCATCAAGCCATGAAAAGACATGGAGGAAACTGAAGGGCATAATACGTGGTGAGAGAATTCAGTCAGTCAGACGATGACTGCATGACACGGAGGGAAAGCGACGCTGTGTATCAGGAAGGGGGGCAGCACCAGCCAGGGCTGGGGGAGGGAAGGATGGGTGGACGCGGCAGAGAGCACTGGGAGCTCACTGGAACCGCTCCGTAGGAGCCCGCGGTAGTGGCTATGATCGTTACATGCCCCACACCGGGGAAGCCGCTGTGAACACGGCCTGCGGGCGAGGGCGAGTCCACCGACGTAAGCACGGCCCGCTCTGGGGCAGGCAGCCTGCTGCGTGTTGGAGGCCGGCGCGTGCGTGTGCAGGGGATGCGGGAAGGCTCAGTTTCCCCACGTGTGGGGAATTCCAATTTTACTGTGAACGTAAAGGTGCCCTAAATGTTTTTGGAGTGTTGCAATTAGGACATGCGCTGTGGTAGTGACTGCGACTGCCGGTCAGGCTCTCCTATTACCGTGCAGGCGCTTTGCATCCACACCATTTCAACGCTCTGGAGAGGACTTGGCCAGCCGGCTCGGGCCTCACTGTGGCTTCGGCGTCAGACACCAGGCCCTGCGGGCTGCTCTTTCCTCTGAGAACCGGAGCAGTGGGCGCGGAAACGTGGCGTGAAGGGCACAGCAGCCGGGCGCACGCCGGCGCGGAGCGCTGAGGTCCACGCGGACAGAAGCTGGCGCGCCAGACGTGGGGACGGGCCGCGAGGAGGGCTTGGGAAAGGGCTCTTCGCACCGAGATCGCTGACCCCACATTTGACTTTTTAAATAAAAAAAAAATTAAAACTCAGGCTTTTTTCTTAATTCTTAATTCCGAAACTCAAGAGCTATACTTGCCAAAGATAACAGCAGTGCGGAGCTGGAATAAATTAAAATGAAGAACTGAACAGGAGGAAGCCTTGTCTCTAACGACACAGAGCGGTGCCTCAGTGCCCAGCACGTCGGTTACATTGGAGCTACAGACTTCAGAGTGTGAGTTTCATCTTACCAATATTCTTTCAAAAACACTAGACTCTTACCAGGAGGTACAAGAAGGGAAAGCCTTATCTTAGTGACAGGAAGCATCACAATGGAGGGCACTGAGATTTTCACGTGGTGTCACAAGCTTCAAATAGCCTGGAGAGTTGTTACGGAGTGTCTTAGTTACTTTTCGCTTGTTGCCGAGACAGAATACCTGACGCCCAAAATTAGGGAAGGAAAGGTTTATTCTTACAGTTTCTCGGGAGTTTCAGTCCATACTTAAGTTGGCTCCAAGATAGCGTGGCGTGGGGGGGCTGCTGTTCATGGCAGCTGCAAGCAGCAAGGGACGCTGGCTAGAGAGAGAGGGAGGAAGTGGAAGACCCGCCTTCCCTTACACTGTATCTCAGCTCCACCCCCGGGCGGGTGTAGCAGTCACGTCATTAATCCTAGCGCTAGACAACAAACTGATCACAAGCATCAGACTCAGCCCCATCAAAAGTATGAGGACTTGGGGGTACATAGCATATCCTATACACGGAGGAAACTTCAATCTTAGGTTATTAAAAGGGTGTTCAGCAGAAAAGGAATAAAACATGTGGCTACAATGGGCTTCAAGGACAGGCTCGGTGTTCAGTTTTACCCTTCTGTGCATATAAGTAAGTGCTTGGTTATCTTATGTGAGCCAAGGAAAGGGGCCCCTGGAGGCAGAAGGCACAAAAGAGAAGGTGCAAAAGATGGCTTCTATGATCCTCAAGGTCAGAGGACAGCAGAGAAGAGCTTTCCCAGCTGAGAGAAAAGAAGGCTGCACGGAGGATTCCAAAGAAGAGATGACAATTTCAACATACATTCACACACTGGCGCTTCTCTAAGATGGTAACATTTGAGCCTAGATTGTGGGTAGATGAGATGGCTGACATCCTATCATACTGTATCACATATAAATGAGGTCTTTCCAGTAGCAAACTCCTTCTCACTCCTTAATGGAATCATCTTGTATCAAATTCTAAGGGGGGAGTGATTCTCCAAGAAGCAGAGCCCAGGGTGGAGGCTTAGCTACCACTGGTTTTCCAGAGTGTGAGATGTCAGGGAAACAGAGGCAGTTGAAGAGGGAGAGGCGATAAGAAGCGACGTCTGCAGGCCTCTCCTGAGAGGCTACAGGAAATACTTGGTCCCTGGAGAGGGCATCAGATGAAGAAAATTGATAATATTTTGTCTACAGGCCCCTGCTTCCCATTGCTTAAAGATTCTAAGGCTGGCTGTTGGCGTTCCTACATGCCCAAGTCAAGCCTGCGAAGGCTTCTGAGGAGTCCAGTAGGGTTTCAGGTCTTAACACCAACAAGCAGGTGCCAGCCCCTGAGACAAGATGTGGAATGTCGGTGAGATGCGAGGTGGGAGGGGGCGGACACGCAGGGCCGGTCTGTGCACCAGGGGCTGAAGTATAACAAAGCAGTCAGTGGTCCCAAAGACACTGAAGCAATGCATGAGCGGCGTCTTCTACAGGCAGAGGGAGAGGCCACGGGACCCTACCAGTGCTTCTATCTCCTGCCATTCTACAGTGCTGAACCCTCATCTTCCACCCACGTTTTCAGACGCATTATGACTTAGGCAGCCTCAGCTTAGCCTGCACTTCCCCAGCTGGCCTTGCTGAACAGAGCCTGGCGGCTGATGGGGCGCACTCTGCTAGTGGGGAGTGCCTGGGATTGCTCTTCTCCTGCGCTTGCCCCCCCAGTGAGAAGTGTCTCTCTGGCCACTGTGCGGCTCTGGCTCACAGCCCAGTGCTCACAGCTCTGGGATTCCTCCTGGTGGGGCCTTTCTTTGAGCGGTGTTTGGGCTGCTCTCCATTTCAGTTATCACTCCAGCAGCTCTACCAGCCCTCTGGGATTTCCTAAGATACCTGGATCTCAGCCTCTAAACCTGACTCTGCCCGGGTCCCTGTCCCCTGGGGCTATTCACCAATTTCCCTGTCCACCCACTTCAAAGGGCGCTCATCTTGGCTCCATGATAGCACTTGGTTTTCAGTCTCAGGTAAGCACTTTGCCCCTGGGCCAGGCTTCTGCCACTAGCTGGATGCGGTGACCACAGTGCTGAGGTCTAACACCCAGTGCCTTCCCAGCCCTCCACCTCGCCTGCATGGCCGTCACATCTCTAAAACACAGCCAGCCAGGAGACGACGGACGCTTTGCTTTGCCGTCTTCCTGTGAGGTTCTGTGCACCTCTGTCTGAGTTTCACCCAGTGCACATGCTCTCCCCCATGGCCAGGTAGCAGCAGCGATGTGGATGCATGCTGCTTATCCTGCAGAATGCGAACAAAGTGTGCATGACTCCGCCATGGGCGGACCTGGGCTCTCCAGCTTGACTGGCCCCAGGGAGGAACAGGGTAGGCCGCGGAGGGGTTAGAGTTTAGCCAGACTTGATGCAGAGCTTCTGTGGATATCCAACACGCCTGAAGCAAGGGTCAGGCTGCAGCTTCTCTCTCTCCACCTCTCTAGGTCTTCTGAACGCTCATCTTCTTTCCTTTTAATCTTGAGTATGAAACCATGGTGTAGGTGGTGGAATGGCTTCCTCCACTGGCAAAGGCCTGCAGCTTCCAGGATGCGTCCCTCAAATGCAGTCCCAGCGCTCTGAACTCCCTTCTCTCCTTTTCGTGGGCTCTTTCTCCCAGGACTCACGGAGCAGGGGTGGACTCCGAGGCCCTGACGCAGGGTCTCCCGCTCCTCCCAATGGCACTGGGAGATACACACAGCAGGAAGATGCTCCACTCTGTCAGCAAAGCTGAGCTTCAGACCAGCTTGCTCCAGGCCCCTGTGCGCTGTCCCTGGCCCAGTCACCCAGCCAGAGTTGCTGTCCTGCTCTTTGCACCATGATAGAAACCTTCGAGCTTCCTTTGTAAGGTGGGCTGAGTGGGAGGCAGTGTGGGTCACGGCCAAGTCTTGCACAGAGACCCCTTTCACACCTCATTAGCACATCTCAGAGCCCTTCACCCTCCTCCTTAGAAACACTTTCTCCTCAATCTCTCTTTTGACATGTTTATGACCTGTGCACAGTGGGCTCATATGTTTGCAATAATGTTCAAATTCAAAGAGTATGACAACCCTGAACCACATAACACAGTGCTCTTTGCTAAGCCAATTCGAAGCACCCTGTTACCTTTAAGACTTGGGGCCAAACAAATATAGTTTCCTTTTAAAGACTGTTCTTCCTTATCATCCCAAGATTAAGTCTGAGAAGGAAAGGAAGAGCTATGTGAGGATGTCACGAGTGACTGTGCTTCTTGTCCTCTATTAAAGGCTACTTTAGAAAAGTGAATGTGACCAGTTGATTTCTTCAAGTGAGGCATTGTTACCCTGAGTTGGACTTGGCCTTGAGTTTGGGTTTCTGTGTGGCTGTCTAGATGAGGGTGTGTGTTTCAGCGCTGGAATGCTGCCCCGAACGCACTCCAGGCCACGTTCTGGTTCTCTAGAGACATCGGTGCTGGTTCTACCAAACAATCCAGCCAGCTAGACGTGATGTCTAATGCTCAGAAAAGGGATCAGGGTTCTCAGAGGATCCGTGACTTGTCTATGTGTGGCAGAACCATCTGAGCAGCCCCACGACTTCCAGGCCAGCACTGGATCCGATTTGTGGGAATTATTGTAACACTGGATTCAGCTCACAAGATTCAGATGTCACATACTATTTGCTAGGGCAACTGGAATTTCACAGGATCTGCTCAGACACAGTGAGATTTGTAGTTTATTCCATACCCCTCCCCCCCAAAAAAGTGAGGGCTACAAAGGGTTCTCTCAGGATCTAGGGGGAGAACACTGTTTAGCTGCCTCTTTCCACTCCCTGCTCATTATTGTTCAGGGCAGGGAGGTGGGGTAAGCCAATGTGTAGTCCTTGCTAGTGGAAGTACCATGTCCTCCAAAGCGCGTGCTACAGTAGAAAGGCCTGGCTACATCTGAAATAGGAACTTAGAGGCTGCATTTCTCTTAAGGAAGTCTCTGCAGGAAAGAAATCTACTTTCCCCAAGGTTTTTCTGTTTCTAAGGACTCATACAGAATTTTAGTTATTTTTAAAACAGTCCAGGGGTTACCTCCAGCCCTGACCACAGCATCCGGTTCTCTGGGGGCAGCTCATCCCCCGCAGCGGGAGCAGGTCCTCTGACGGCCCGCAGCCATCTGCAGATCCATCCCTGGCTTGTCTGGCTCCACTTTAGGCCACAACACACATCAGGCAGGGACTCTTTAATTCCATGCTTTCTTCAATGTTCAGCAGATTTTGTTCACTCAATAAATGTTAAATGCCAGTAATAATTAACACCTTTTCTCTAAATAAAGCACTATTTTGAGACAGCATATACATGACCATTCTGATTTCATCTTTTACTTAAAGAATGGGGCGGGTGAGCCATACACAGTACAGATTCTGCCAGTGACACTTGAATTTCAAAGTCTGAAACTGGGTCACGGTGACAGAAGGGCGGATCTAGGATGCGAAGGAGCCCGGCAGCACTGCAGGATCTGGAGATGGAAATAATAGAGTCTGCTGCAAGCGCTCTCGAGGAGACAGCAGGGGCGTGAGAAGAGCAGGGGCGGCCTGGCCCCCCGGGCCACCTGTGTCCCCAGCCACAGTGGGACTCAAGGGTCAAATCAGATAATACTTGAGAAAGATCTTTCACTTGCTGACATTATTCATTTATCGAACATGTATTTATCAAATGCCTACTTTGTGATAGATACAAGCAAAATCGTGGCAAACATGGTTCTTCTTGGAGCTCAGAGTGGGGGGATATTAATTTCAAAATAAACGATAAAATCACACTTTGGTAAAAGTAGAGAGAAGCACATGGTGCACAAGAATAGGAGAAACATTCTAAGTATTTGCAGGTACCGGCTAACCAGCACCTGCACAGGTTTGGGGACTGAAGGCCCCAGTGCGATGATGATGCACTAACAACTATCTCCGGAGAGCTCGGGAAACTGAACTGGTCACGTTACGGTTACCACACAGGCTCCCGCCTGGTGGCCTCAGGACGAGCTCCTCTGATGGAACACGGGGCTAGGTGCCACCTCTGCGTGGGCCAAGCAGGGAGTGGAAAGAGGCAGCAGTGGCGGTGTCAATGGGAAACGCTTACTGGGTTATGCTCCAGGTCAGGAACAATGCACGTATTGGGACAGAGTGGTGCCCTGAAGGACCTGAACACCCACAGAGTCTGAGACACTGAGGTTAAAGCTATCTCTGGCAGTAGGCACCAGCATGGAAGACCACAGAGGCCGAGGACAGTTCCCTAACGGTGCAGCCCCCGAGGATGTCAAAGTCCTGGCAGTGACGGGAGATAAGATACTCACACATGGCAGACACATCAAGCCTCTTCCTTTAAGACAGATTTCTGGGGGAGTCTGTCATCCTAATACTTTTCAAATCTTACATGCCCTTTAGGAAAAGAGTACCTTTCTATAGTGGAGCTTGAAACATTTTACAGTGACAATTACATCCTTGGATAGAACTTTAGAAGCTGACATTGTCCTCTAGATAGTGGACCCAAAGAAAATGGTATCAACAAGCTCATTTCTCGATGAAAGCACAACCACAGGCACAGGGGAGCCCGCACTGCTCGAGCCGGTGAGGTCCTCCTGGAGCTCATAATTCTGACTTGGAAGCCTTCTCATTGTCTCTTAGAGGTCCCTACTTCTTGCATTATCCAGGATCACAAGAAATGGATTCTATTTGGGCTATATTTGTAGTCACCTTTCTACCAAAGTCTGGTCATTTTTTTTGTTTCTAACATGGCCCAAATTGGCTACCACCAACTAAATCAAATAGCCAAGAATATCCTAGGATGTGTTTCATATTTATGGGTCCTTACAGCTGGTGAATGGCTAACAACCAAGAAAACAATAAAGTATATGAAATCCTGGAGGACAGACTATGACTGTGGTTCCATATTCCAACTCCTCCCCAACTGGGTCATTCCACAAAGCCCTGTGTTCAAGACGGTGCAAGGTGAAGGGCTGGAGTCCCAGGAGGAGAAGAGGCATGAGTAGTCTGGATCCTCCCTGGACTGGGCTGGGCGGGCCTCCCCAGACAGGTCCCTTCAGACAGAGGCACTGAGGGAGGGTCCCCCCTCCTGGTTTCATTGCATCTCGGACAACACAGATTTAAGCAGCACTGGCTGCTCTGCTTTCAATGAGACAAACCATAAGGGGGCTCTGGCATTGCGTACTAATTGGCCGACTTTAATGACTTTTCATCCCTTCTCTTCTTCTGCAATAGCAATGATCCCCTCTTCTGAAATCGCCTGGCTCCAGGCAGCAGAGGCTTGCTGTCATGGCAACCGAGCCTTCCAAAGCTGGGAAAACGCGCCTTAGAGATGTGGGGAGAAAAATCCACCATTAAATTTTCAAAGAAGGGAAAAATGGCCTTAGGAATGATGTGGCTGGAGACAGGGAGTTTCCCCAGGTGAGCGCCTGCAGGGCTGCAGAGTACGTGCTCACAAGAATGGCACAGCGGGCACCGGAGTGAGAGGAGCAGGGCCCAGCCCCGTAAGGCTTCGCCTGCCTACGCTAGCGCTCCTGTCGCCTGGTCCCTGTGACACGGGGGGCAGGAAGATGCCTGCAACGCCCTTGTCTCCCTGGTGAGATGCTACTCAGAGACTGAGTGTGCTTTGATTCAAACGCAGTTCCTGTCACTGAGGGCATTTGGTTACTATTTTTTCCAGCACTAGAACAAAATACAATTTTACCCCTATTGCAAAGACAGGAAATACATTCAATATAACATGGGTGTCGCCTTATTCTATCACTTTAGGAGAAGGCAGAACTCATCCATGTATGTTTGGTGGCCAATTTTCTTTCCAACAATTGCCACTCAAGACTTGCTGACGCTGCTGTGAGAAGGCTGCCAGGCCAGCAGCACTCAGAGCCCTGGTCTACCGTTCCGCAGCACAAACCAGAAATGGGTGATGGGGCTGGTGATCCCCCAATTCTGGGTTGCCACTTTGAGTATCACCCTCTGAGAAATGCTTTAATTCATTTCCTTCTGTTATTTTAGCCTCCTGTTCAGATCTCTTTTCTTCCTGTTTCTAAACCAAGGCAGTGCTTTCTGCATCATGAGCTCATGGTATCATTTCTGAAACACCCCAGTGTTAAGGAGCTGGTAGCACAATGTCAGAGGGGGTATTTGGCTCTCAAACCAAAGCAAGTGCAATGTTCTCATTGGGGCCAATGTGGGAGAGTTCCTGAAGGCAGACCGCAATGTTTCTGATAACCCCCTTCCCTCAAACAAGTGGGCAAATGCCTTCCTGCCTCTATCTGTGTGTGACAACGTGCAGAAGCAAGCCAGGGCTCACTTCAGCTCCGAGTCAGGGGACTCCAGAGCAAGACAGCGCCTGGGCTCTGGGGATGAACACGGCACCACACAAAGTGGGGAGCTACTGACTTTCGGGCGGAGCCGTCTGCGCAGAGAGAAACCTTACTTGTTTGTGTTAATACAGCACTGTCACACACACACTGGCACACACAACAATGTCACATTCATCTTCTTCTCTGATGTCATTTTCGACACAAAGTCTTTGACACTCAGGCCCTAACTTTCCATATGACATCTGACAAATCTGTCACTCATTTCTTTTCAACATATACTTTTTTTTTTTTAACAGACTGTCTTAGATGCCCAGGATGCAGTGATGAATATTAGCTCAGATTTCTTTTAGAGACCATTAGAGACGATACCAATTCCTGCCATTTTTGGATGACTTCCAGTTTCCAAAGCCCTTCGCACACAATGTCCGGTTTCACCCTCAGGACCGGCCGGCCTGGCAGTGCGTGGATGCAGCCTGTGGTGCCTGAGCAATGAGGAAAAGGCAGAAAACTCATAGAGAAACTGCTGTCAAAGCCCGGATGTGGCCCTTGTTGCTAGCAGCTCACTCCACGGCCAGGAAGTTCAGGTGCTGAGGCCAAGCGCCTCTGGGTCCCGGGACAAAGGCTGCCTGGGTTTACTGGACCTTGCGGGACATTAAAGACGTTAGACTTCAGAAGGGTTTTTGAAAGTCAGGACAATTCATTCAGAAAGAAAATTGCTTTTTCTTTCAAAGAAGACAGCAAAGAAAGCGTCTTCACAGAGCGGCTGGAGGAGACAGAAAAGCACGGGGCTGAGTCGGGGTCAGCACCCAGCTCTGTTCCGGGCTGTGTGAAAACGAGGGAACAAGGCCGGGTTACTTCCTCTGTGGCTTGAAGGTGTCGCCAAGGCTCCTTCACTGACAGCCTAACCCTCAGCGCACCAGTGTGGGAGGTGGGGCCTCAAGACAGGAACAGGTCAGGAGGTTCTGCCCTCACCAGTGATCCATCGTGCAGCCAGCAGAATGGGTCGATCATCGTAAGGATGCGCTTTGCCATAAAAACAAGTTTAGTCCCCACCCCTTTTCACTCTCTCACTTTCCACACAGGAAGGCAGAGCAAGAAGACGCCTGCAGGTGTTGGCACCTTGAGCTTCACAGCCTCACGTACATTGCTTTTCTTTATAAATCACTAAATCCAGCTATTCTGTTATTGCAACACAAAATGGCTGGAGAGAATGTCTAAGGTGCAGGCCAGACACCCCGCATGATTTACTGGGTAGATACGAAGCTTGAAATTACTCTAGTCATCTTTTTTAGCAGTTCCTGAAAAAGGTTTAATCAACTCTAGTTTTAGAAATTATACAGTTGCTTATGGTTTATATATTATTTATTTAATTGTTAAGACTGGTTAAATGTCCAGAGCTAAATTTCCAATATTTTATTATTTTAAGGATTGTGGGAATGACAAAAATGGAAAGTATAATACCCAGAATAAAATAGACATCCATAAATATTTAATAAGTACATACAGATAGAGAAGAATAAATCGATGAATGAATTAATGGATGAATGAACAAATGAATTTAGGTAATAAAAACAATAAGAAACTTTGGATTTTGAAGTGCTAGCAACCTGAAGCATATAAATGCATTTTTTCTGAGATAGTCAGTGAAGTATGTGGTAACTAAAACAAAAGTCATAGAACCAAAAACCAAAATAATGCCTCTGAGGTGAGATGGGTGAGCGTGGCTATAGACAAGGTTTTAATTTCACCACTTTAGCCCTGCTGCTGTTTTCTTAACATCTGATGGCTTGTGCTAAGGCGCTGTGGCACTCTGGCAGAGTTCCCTGCGTGCCCAGATTCTCCATGTCTGCATGTGGGCAGTGCTGCTCCTCCTACCCTGGCTCGGAGGCTGCCATCGTTCTGCACAGAGCCAAGCCTCAGGGTTAGGTGCAGAATTCCAGCTTATATCACCTGTCCCACTGTGTCACCTGAGAAGCTGCTCCCCTTATCCTGAGCCCTGTGGGCGAGTGGGCTGGCACAGGGATGGTGCCGCCAAGGCCACACCGCCTGCTGCGCAGGTCCACCGTGGTTTCCCAGACCCTCCGTGCAGCCTGGTGAGTGCCTGGTGTCACCTCCCTTGACCTCATCTATGTAAGATGAGTTCACTTTCATGACAGCCCAGCTTCCACAGTCAGGGAGCTCAGGATCATTTAGGATTTCATGTTGACTCTTCAAGCATGAACACAGTTGCAGAGTTAACTTCTCCAAACCCATTCTAAATATACCAGGGTCCCATGAACAGAGTTATTTGTGTCTCTCTAGCACAGTGGTTCTCAAACATGATGAGAGACTCAAGTCTTCAGGAAGATGTGAATGAGTGTGGGTGAGTGTGTGTGTGTGTGTGTGTGAATAAGATTAAGCTTTCACATGAAGTTTCCAGGATGATCTTGATTCATAGTCCTTTATCTCCCAACCCTGAAGAACCTTAGCTTTACATAATTTCTTAGGCACACATTCAAGGACTCCACGCTTCTAAGCTTCTCTTACTAAGGAAGCCTTTGTATCCCCATGTGGCCATGGTTTGTGTCTAGATCTACCCTGTCTCACTGAGGCTCTGCTGGCTTTGGCTCCATCCTACAGAATTGTACCTGTAACCTTTCTGGATCTATCAGCTCCTAAGATCTTTCAAGACACGAGTCTAGCCTGGAGGGTAGAGCGGAGGGTGGAACTCTGCAAAGACTCCCAGCCCATGAGGGCACTGACCCTTTAAACTCACTTCAGATCTCTCCCCGGGTGGGGCCACGGCTGTCCGAGTCTGGGTCCCTGTGGAACCCCACAAGGCTTGAATAGCCTGTATCGATTGATGGGTGATAAACATAGTAGTAATGATTTTAAGGAAGTGATTGAAGTGTTTAAGGGGTCAAATTAGGAACTCACAACTTTACGGGCAAATGATATATAAAATTAGTGATTCTAAGAGATACTAAAAAAAGGAAAAATTAGGTGTTTGGAGTCTTAAATGATCATCTTTTCAAACAAAAATATATCAAATATGTGATTCCATTTATGAGAAAATGTGTGATATTCCTCCCTCCCCATTATCGGAAACAGCTCCACCAATGAACTTCGTATTTCTTGATGTCCCAAAGCCCAGTGAGAAGATGTAAGGGACACTTTTGCACTCTTTTTGGGTATATTCATGGGTTTTCTACTGTTGGTACAGGGCTGCTCTTCTGGGCTTTCCTCTGCCACCTTTTCCCCTTCTCTCTAGACCTGTATTTTACCTCACGGCTTCACTAGATCTAAAGGAACCAGAGGAGATGCCTAAACCCACCATGAAGCATTCTGATACTGCAAGGTGACACAAAGGGTTCCCGCTGTGTCTAGATTAATGCCTCTGGAGAATTCCTATCAGACAGACTGAATTAAGGAAGACTTGAGAAGTTCTGCACAATTTGGATTGGACTGGGGGCTGTTTACAAAAGGGTTGTCATCTCTGGTCTTCGAAGAGTCTCCAGATAATAACTGTAATTTAGCCTTCCCGCGCCTCCCAGACAGCAGCCACTGTTTAAACTCCGAGAAGTTGTTCTGCAGAGAATGCAGAGAGCATGTCTGTAATTAAAGCTCCAGCTGCAAGAATCTGTTCATGGGAAATTCAAAGACTCCTGGAGCCCAGTTCCTCTTAGTGTTCCTCTCCCCCACCTACATCCTTCCCTTGTGCCCTCCTCTTTCCCGCCTTTTCTGGTTTTATAATTCATCTCTGAAGCTGCAATAGAAAAACTGTACAACCCTAACTGTGTCGCTTGTTACTCTGTGTACTTGTTGAAGGTGCACTGTCTCGGTCTTAACCCAGGGCATTAATAAATGTGGACTGAATTAATGGACATTCTCTTTGTTCATATTAATGCTGGTAAGAGAGTACTTCCATGCAAATAAATGTTGCATCTTAAAATTCTGAACCTTATTTCAAATTATGCTTCCTCAATTCAGTGAGGGTACATTTCATTCTTTAGAAAAAACCCACAATAACGTTTTCCCTATTTGTATCAACAATGAGAACAAACGGATCGGTGGGAAGATGCTGTTCCGGGTTAAGTCAGTAGTGCGGTTGAAAGGGCAGGCTGCAGCAATTAGCTAGATCAGACACACTGTTTTTTGACGGAGGGGTGGTCATGACCTCAAGCTGCGCAGTGAACCCTGGGCAGGCTGACGTCTCAGCTTCCTGCACTGGCCAATGAATGTGGACAGAACTTCTGCATCTTTGCAAGGGACCCACGGACTCACGGAGATGTTGGGTTGAGTTCATGAATTAGCACCTACTGCGCGTGCTCAGAGGAGTGTGTCTTCAGCAAGGCCCAGTAAGTGTTAGCCACGCCAGCTCGCTGATCAGACCTTCAAGCGCAGACGCAGACTACAGGGCAGCAGGAAGCGCAACTCCATTTCTTTTCCATCTCGGAAAGAAATTTTCAAATAATGTTAAGAGCTTGACCAATATCTGTGTGTCTGATCTATCAAAATAAATATATTACTAAATGACCTGTTTTTTCCTGCAAACACCCTTGCAGGACAGATGAATGATTTTTAAATCTGTTTTTCCTAAGACCCAGTTTTGTATCGGTAATTACTCAAGAGCATTTCTATGACAGGCAGCCAAGGTCACCATCACAGTCTAATGATTGGAACGACCCTTCTGTTCCACTGTTGACGCACTGATACTGTTTAAAGTGCTTAAACACAAATTCTTTCATTTGATCTTCACAATGGTTTGCTGAGAATGCAAAAAGAAATCAACACAAAATGCAACACAGAGGCTGCAAGAATTTTTTCTGGCAGTACAATGAATTAGTGGCAAAGATCAAACAGGAGCCTCAAATCTTGAGTCCCAACAGCAAACTCTTTCTAGTTTGTACAAAAAAACTTTCATGGATTAGGTTTAAGTTTTAAAACTCTGAGGGCATGCAGTTAATATAATGTGTTTCATATAGAAGTAATTCACAGTATGTAATCCCGGGTCAGCAATGTTGGCTTTGAGATCACTGTCATTGATCTCAGTTTCCATAAAATTGATGAAGCTGTGAATTAATTATAGGACACCCCAACCCCAGCTACTCAGCCAGAAACTGTGGGGCTGTGTCCTGGTAGTCTGTTTTAGAGGGGTCTCCAAGCAATCCTTGTGTATGCCAAAGACTGAGAGCTCCTGCCCTAGACAGAGCCTAAAAAGTACTAATTACCCTGTTTAAACCTCACAAAATCTCCTAGATACAGTGTATAATACCATCAACATAAATGTCATGAGTGTGATGCTGGGGAGGGAGCCCATGGCTTCAGGCAAGCTAGGAAAGTACTCTAACACTGAGCCACACCTTCAACCCCACAGCTGTGCAGGTGAGAAAGTCAGTGCTCTACAAAAACAGTCAAAATCTGTCACCCTACATGGTAGCTAGGAGGAAACTGGAGTTTATATCTGATTCTAGAAACCCTACTTCTAAGCCTATGGTCCTACGCCTCATCATCAAGCACAAGTGTCAAAAATGGTCTTCCTGTGAGAAGTTCAGATGGGTTGACCTGCGACTTCAACCCAAACGAGGCTGCTCTTCTCTCCACCATGGACCTTCACAGGGCTTCATCACATGATTCTCCAAATCTTGTGATCTGACGAGGGGGATGTTAAAATAACTACTTTTGTAGTACCTGACAGTAAAAATCTGAATTATTATAGAGAATGATCTTATAAATACACAGTTTCCATGGGATCCAGGGCCCTATAGCTTGTGACACTTTTTTACTACTCCAAATTTGGGATTGAATAGGTTTTGATCACTGGGATTTTCATGTGGGTAGTACTTACTTTTAAATCACCCAAGAGATATAAAAATGTAGTACACTTCAGTTTCCATAACTAAATGAAGCTCCAGGGTTCAGAGTTATTTATATCCAGACACAGTTAAAATAATGTGAAGACCCAAAACACAGAGGCAGTTCTCTGATGGACATCCACAGCTACAAGGTGCTTTTCAAAAAGTACCAGGCACTCTGCGACCTTTTCCTGGAATCTGGTGGTGCAGATCCCAGAACAGGGGCTGAGCGTAAGTGGCTATGTATCTCACTTTATCTCACCTCGTCTCCATCAGTCTTCTTCACAATCATTAAGTTTCAGGTTACCATAGGAACAGAATGGATTATAAATATACAGGGCAGCAATCTGGTATAAGATGCTGTTGATGCTCTTAAAAGGTGAATAGGTAGTAATTTTTAATACTAGAATTGGGGACATTTAAAAAACTTTCTTTCCTCAGTTCATACATCTGCAAAATGATCTCACTACCAAGACATCATTCAGAAAGGTTAGAATATTAAGTATCCTTCCCTGCTTCCCTTTCCTTGTTTTACCCAGCAGTAACAAAATGGGGAAGAGGGAGATGGGAAAAAAAAAAAAAAGAATCTACCATTGATCCTCAGAGAGAAAAAACTCATGTAATCTCCTGAGCTAGGTTTGGTCCATTCCCTTTGGTAAATAATCACGTATCTTACATTGTATACCCAACCTATCTTTTTGGAATGGAGTTTACATCATATTTTTGAAACTTTTTTTTAAAAACTCAAATCACATAAATTGCTTCTTTAAAATGAATGATCATATGATTCTCAAACAGCAAGTGTTCCATGTGCTGGAAAAGTATCAGTTAGCACATACACGAATACTCTATGGAATTTAAACAAAAGTGCTTGTCATTGCACATGGGTTAGTAGGTAAGAGGAGAGAGAGGACCCAAGTAAAATTAAATGAAGATATTGGTACAGAAGGGATCAAGAGGGCCTTAGAAAAGCACAAGAATCTCTGTGATGATGGTACTAGCTTACAGAAGAGAGAGGCACTGAGCTCTATGTGAATTTAGACTAGCACCTCCCCTGGCCCGCTGAGGTCACTGGGAATCTAGGGTAGATGTCCGACCCAGGGGTCAGGAGGTCCTGGTACCCCCACCAGCTCCTGAATGGCACAGGAGCTCTGTTTTCTTATCAGGACCACTGACAACTTAAGAGTCAAGGTCCTGGGAAGGGAGAATCCTGCTCAGTCCCGCTCTGCACACCCCCAGTTACGGAGACCCACCCAGAGCATCTGACCCGTGCCCTTGTAAGTATGGCAGTGGATGGGTTTCCTGAAGGAGACCCTGTCTAAGGTCACCAAGCTCCTATAATACTGACATAGAATATGGAACCATTGTTGAATCAGGGTGTGGAGACACACTCTAGCCCAATAACTTAGGAGGATGATAACACACGTGGGGACAAAGAGCTGCAGAACATTTCTAAATAGTTACATTTTTCACTATTCAGAATGTCTGTGTAACAACAAAGATGCCAAATAGAAACTCAAATATTAAATCTGTTGATTAGCTCCTCCACATGGTTACAAATCAGTTGACTGGACTAACACCCTGCTTTCCAATGAATTAGATAGTTTTTTGACAAAGTCAATATAATTATTTAGCTTAAATAGACTTACTTTCAGACTAACCAATAAAACACCAGAAACTATCACTTTAGAGGTTGCTAAATAATTCGAAATATTTTCAAACACTAAAACTCCTTTATTTTTAGGTTGTGGACACAATGGCTAAAAAAAAGTTATTTTTAAAAATTTCAATTCTCTTAGGAAGGAAAAAGACATGGAGTACCATGCTTTCACAATTAATTAAAAAAGACTAGCAGGTATCAATTACTGTATTATAAAATGTGAGCTATAAGTTAAAAAAACTTATTTCGTTTCCAATATAATGTGGAAAACAACAAACTAGGAAAATTATTTGTTACATTGCATGTACAAAAGCACAATTATCAATCATTTATTTATGTGATTCTCTCTCTGTATTTTTAAGAGATTACTCAGAAGAAATAGTCAAGACTTCAAAGTTAAATGTCAAAAGCACACAGGCAGAAAATGTAAATAAAATAAGAATGAGTTACCAACACTGGGAAACGATAGATTTGTGCCCTGTGCTTTCTAGCCCCTTTTGATAGACCTGTCTGTAGAGGAAGGCAGCACCTAACCTTAAATGAAGACCTGACGTAGGCGTTGAGGAGCTGCGTGGACCCTGCTCTCTGCAGGGCAGACCTGCAAAGCCTTGGAAGGCCTGCTCGCCTGGCTCCTGAGGCTGACCTTCAGCATCCGGGCTGGCTGCCCGATCTCCATCTCGGAGACCCCACCTCAGCGCCACCGGCACCCCCAGGGTAGCTGAGGCGCTCGCAGTCGGCCTCTGCACTTCGCACTGGGAAGCTGGGCTGGGGCTCTTGGGCCATCGTTTCCCACCTCAGCCTGGGAGGAGCTTATCAAAAGGCAGAGGTGGAGACCATGTATTGACCACCAAGGGGATGCAGGCTCACACCTGGAGGACAGGGTTTTACTTCAGAATTTGTAAAAACTTCATTCAATCAACAATCCTGTCAGGGTGAGATACAGCTGAGACACCAAAGAACTGGGAAGTGCTAATATTTGTGTGTTGATGTATTCTATGCGAAGCAATACGACAATATAAATCAAGAGTCATAGTCATGTTCAGAATCCTCAAACCCATAATTAACTCAATAAAAACCTACATAAAATCATGCCCTCTGCACAGTTATTCTGTTTCTTAATATCTTAAGAAACAGAAAAATTGAAAAACCATAACATGGAATACCTAGACAAATTATGGTATGTTAAGTAGGTGAAATATTATTTAGCAATCAAAAATATAATGATCATTCATTGTAACACAAGAAATATTTACCATAAGTGAGCAGACACAATAACTGAGTAAAAGCGGTAAGTTCAAGACATGTACGAAAGAATGTGTGCACACATGTATATATCTAGAGTATTTGCAAATTTATCTACTCCCCCAATTTACTTGTAAAGCCAAAATTAATATTCATGGTGCTCTCACAGTGATTCACAGTCATAAACAAAGTGGTGAGAAATTTGAGTTGTCTTCATTGCGATTTTCAGTGAAGGTCAAATAAGGTGACATTCTGCTTTGTTTCTGCTTTCATACTGTAAGTTTTGTTCAAGGGCTACTTAGCACCATGTTTTCTCACTTTCATGGGGTTTTTATTTTGGTGGTTTTGCTGTTTACCACAGTCTTCGATCACAGTGCTGAGGAGCCGTTCTGCTCGTAAGCCGAAGATGGGCCTTAGGAGCACATCTGCATGTGTGCTAAGTCAACCTCCTCTGTCATAGGCTGTACATTCAGGCTGGGGGCCCTGTGTCCTGTGTTAATAAATCAACACCGCATCAACACTCTTACTTACAGTGACGTTAAGTCTCTGCAAACTCATCGTAAGGTGAAAATACTGTACGCCAAAAGTGCAGTCAGGGCACCTGGATGGGTATCCACTGTGGCTCAGCCTCCCCGGAAGTTGTGGAGAGCCCCTGGGAGCACGTGGAGGGCTGGAAGCAGCAACTCGCTGCTGCTGACCAGTGTTACCAAAGAGCCACACTGTGCTTCTCCAGTCTGGGGAAAGATCCAGACTCAAAGTTTGAAGTGTGGTTTCTACTGAATGTGTGTCTCCTTTATGCCACGGTTTAGTTGAAAAATTCTCAGTGGGATTACCATAAATTAGGGGCCACCTTATATTAAATAACTCCAAGCAAAAGCACATAGAAAACAAAACTTATGTATTGATCAGTTGATGAAAATGTGACCAGGATTTACGGGAGCTTAACCCTTTATTTCCACTAGGACCAGTGGGTTGGTATTTGCTAATTCAGTGCTTGCAGCAACTTTATCAAACATAAATGCTATAAATAATGACTCAACTGAGTACCTAACACATGCATGTATATGCATCCTTTCATCTATCATTGATCTATCTATATTTATCTATCTTTTTATCTCAACACTATGAGAGAAGAGTGTACACAAATACACAAATTGCAATCACATGGCTTTTAGGGATGATTTCATTTTCCTCTTAGAATTTCAAAAATGTTTTTATGCCATTAATCCTATCATGAAAACACTGAAAATGGACAAAAGCCAAAGAAACCTCACAGATGAACAGCATGTGCATAGTTCTTTTGGAACCAGTGGCCTTAACACTTCTGGCAAAGCAGGTTGCCCAGTGTGTGTCCTTCACGCTTGTTTTCTGGACAGTTGCCTGATCTCTCAGTGTTTTAGTTGGCTGGCTCTACAGGGAAGGAAAGATAGCATCAGGCCATGCACAAATGTATAATTTAAAATCTAGTAGTACATTTCTCAGTGAGATATTCCGATCCTCTTAGGCTTCTAGCATTGTGGTCTTTCATTGTCTCCTCTGCACTGGCGCGTGGTACCACTGACTGAATTCTACTCATGGCAAGTTCATATACTGAAGCCCGTGTCACTGTGTAGTAGACAGAGCCTTTAAGGAAGTGATTACATTTAAATAAGGACATAGGGTAAAGCCTGATGCAATAGAATCGTTGTCTTTAAAAGTGAAAAGGCCACCAGAGCTCTTCTCTGCCACATGAACACACAGTGTGATTGTGGCCATCTGCAAACCAGGAAGAGAGGTCTCACTAGAAGCACGACTGTGCTGGCCCCCTGATCTCTCATGGCCAGTTGCCAGACTTCACGAAAATAAATTTCTGTTGGTGAAAGCACCAAGGGTAGGGCCTTTTGGTGCAGCAATCTAAGCTGCTCTCTGGCTTGGGCTCCTTGTCCTGAGGCTCTTCACCACGCAGCCCGCAGACGGTGGCCTCACAGGCTGGTGCTTCCTTTTCCGGAAAGGCTCAGCTCTGACCCGGGCACCCTTTCTGGGGAACCACCCCTCTTCCTTTTAGACCAAGGTGGTGCAGGTCCTGTGCTATCTTCTGTGTTTCCCCTGAAATCTCACCTTTGTCAATAATCCTATATCCAAACCTGTTTCTATCACACAATTTCAATGTCTTCCAACCCAAGACACCGACAGGTTCTAACAAAACATGAGAATTGCCAAAATGATGATTTAAAACTTTTGACGATAATTGCAAGCCTTGCTGCAATGATAGGAACACCCAGACCCAATGAACTGTTAATGACCTCACTTTTCCTGCGGGTCACCCTGTCACCGTGCAGGGGCCAGCATTGGTAGTTGCTGCTGCTTTGTGGGTGTAGCTTGGCTTATGACAGCAATATCAGTGTGAGGATAAAAAGAAACCTCCTTTAGTCTGCCTAGAGCAAAACCTATTTAATATCACATTTTCCTTCCCGTACTCTACCAACCAGACCTCCTGTAATCTCTGATTGCATTTTTATTTTTACCATGTCTTCTTCTCCGTCTTGTTTCCATTTGCTGAAAAGTCTTCATTGTTTAGGGGTCAGGAAAAGGGGGCTGGGGAGTACTTGTTTCCAAGTCATTGCCTAGCAACTCACTCACTTCCTTATTCCAAGGACAGAGGCTATTTGCATTTTGGGAATGAAGAGGAAGAAAAAAAGTCTCACTTCTCATGAGAGCTGTGGTGAGAATATCTTGCTGACTACTCCTCAAAGGGACCTTCCTTCCTCTGAGAACTGCCCCTGGGTGGCCTGTAGGCACCCCCTTGGGGGAGGGCCCCTTCCAAGGTGCTCCTGGAGCTGTCTGGGGCACCGAGTGCCGCTGGGTACTGCCAAACTGCGCGCCAGCAGCACCAGGACAGAGCTCAGGACATCCTGATTTTATTCATGTGGGCATTGCTTTCCCACACTGCTCTTTCCCTTCGCAGCCTTCCTTGCTGGATCCACGCCACACCCAGGGGCTGCCTGGGCCTGCTGTGCTTAACCCCCAAGCTGCCAGCAAGCTCCTCGAGCCACACAGCGGGAACAGAAGCCGGGGGTGGGGGGTGTGGGAAGAGCGGCAGACTGAAGCCTCCCTTGGACGCTCTTAGTTGACCTCAAGAGGTGAGAAACAAGGGAAGAGAGACCATTCTTGGAATCATTTGGGAAATGGACCTGGGTTGCTGGACAGAAAACCACTATTCCAGACCGCGGCATTCTGGCCCCAAACATATCCCCGTCCCACTCCCCCATCTCCCTGCTGGGCTAACAGAGGGCGGTGGTTCTCTCCCAGTGAGATGTGGAGAGTGGTAGGATCGAAGTCCTTCTTGGTTTACACCTCAAAGTAGCAAAGAAAACTCTGCGGCTGTGTAGCTCTACAATGGGGAGAGCCTTCAGTCCTCCGCAGCTCTGACGTGCCATCGATAAAACTAAGGTCTTCAAATATTACGCTGGCAGCATTTAACACTGACTCTGCTAGGAGCACCAGGCACGTACCCTTAGGCGTACTACCTGATGAAGACATCATGTCCAGATAGCTGCCAGGAGGACAGGCCAAGCTCTACACGGGCAGCGCTGGGAGGCAGCATGACAGCAGACTGACCTGTCATCAGGAGGAAGGAATCGCGTTGTAGATCCTCTTTCATTCCTTTGTCACTCTATGGATGAATAGGTGTACATACATCAGGAACAGAAACAAATGCATGAAAATCTGACTGGTAAATAAACAGACTTCTTTGAGTCTATTTATTCAGGGCTATTGCTCTGAAATGGGAAAGACAAAAGAAGATAACACTACCTGATCCTCTTCCCTGTAAGGCCAAGAGATAAAATGCATCCAGAAGAAAATTCTGGGCGATTCATGGGAGTTGGTTATGAACAGAGACAAAGAAATAAATTTTGACAAGTACCATTAAGGGAAAATTCTCCATCTGCAGTGGAACATAATTGTAGCTTTGTTCCCTTTCTGTCTTTCTTTTCTTTTCTGTTCTCCTCCCCTCACCCCAGCTTTGTAAATTTTCTGAGGATTGATCTGCAGTCATCTCAGTCAGGAAAGGATTTGTGTTTAATTCAGCAGAACTGAGAATGGAGCTTAGAATTTCAGAGTTGAAAGGACTTTGGGAGCCATCTGGGCTCACAAACTCTGCCCTCATGTCACCATCGAGGCCACCCCTGAGGCCTGGGTGTTCATGTTTGCTCTGACCGTGTGCAGATCTCAAGGGTGGCACTTCATGCACAGAGATCCCTATGGTGGCACTTTGGGTTCATGTAACCACGGGTGGTTGACCTTATCAATACTGAGAGTACTGCACTCGTGAGCAGCTCAGCTGTGTTTCTCAACTGAGAAGAAAGGCTCCAGGAGAAGGCCACATTCCCGCACATTTTGGCAGGAAGATTTGAGGTCGTATGAATGTTCCGGGACTGAATGAGCCAATAGGAAAGACTGTTCTGGCCAAATTTGACCTTGAGTGAATGTTCCCTCTGTGGTCAAGCTGGATTTGGCTGACAGCTGGAAGAATAGTGAAGCAGTCATCTGGTGAGAGGTCGAATCAAACATTCTCTAGGTTTCCTTGTTCTGCTTACCATTACCCAATTTTTCTCTTAACTACTGCCACTTAATTACTCACAGTCAGTTGTGCTTCAAAGCCATGAACAATCTGGGCATTCTCTTTACGGGACATGGGGAAATAGTTGGGCATAGTCCTTGAGCTACTTAAATACCTATGTCATGAATACAATGAGATATTCTGCTTCACACTGTTTAGAGTAGCCCATGCACACATAATCAATGCCTTTGAAAGCTCCTATGAAGCCTGGAAAGTCTGAAAGGAGCAAGGAGAACACAAAACGGGGGCTGCTTGGAGTGTTCATGCTTCCCCGTGCACAGGGCACCAAGATCTGGTCACATTCTGTTTGTTTAGGCTAAAATAAATTTACAGGGATGAGAATATGGTATTTTATTTGAATTGTCAGATTAAAGCTTCTGGAATCTTTGCATTATGAGGGTCTTTAGAAGTTATCTAAACCATACACAATCTTAGGATAGAATCCTCCAACTAAAGAAAATAAAAGTGCATTGCATTAGTATGAATTTCTTTCTTTTTTTTTTTTTTTTTGGTCGGTACCGGGAATCAAACTCAAAACCTCGCACCTGCCAAGCAGGTGCTTAAGCCACTGAGCCAAACTCCCAGCTGAATTTATTTCTAAAACTTAGAATCCATAACATTTATTCAGTATAAAAACTAAACCACCAAAACACATCAAGGTTCTGCTGCTGCCCAATGTTATGGCTCGTGTCTAGACGTCCCTCCAAAGCCTCATGTGGTCATAGTTGGGGTTTTTTCAGAGGTGGCTGAATCCTGAGTGTGTGACTGATTCATGCTGCAATGCTACAATTAAGGTGCTAGGATTAAGGGCGGGTGATTGCTGACTGGCTTGGTGCCACCCTAATCCTGGTAGCCTGGATAAAATACTAGGGGGAAAAAAGAGACTTGTCTTGTCCCTCTCTCACTTTGTTACCTTCTGCCCATAGTTGCCTTGGTGATTATTACACACAAAAGCAGAGAAGACTGAATCAGCTGTTTACAGAACCAATCACTGAATTCCCTTCAAAGAAGCACTAGGTCCCATGGAAGACAATTTGTAAAGCACACAGCCCTTTCTACAGCGTCACAGAAGCCCACATTCAGTCATTTTCCTTTCAGGGACAAGAAATGCATTTCACGGCAAAGCAGCCCACATCACAGCTCTCATTCTTAGGCAATTGCTCTTTCTACTGCATTGAATCTGCAATCCCGGTCCTGGTCTCTAAACCACACCTGTGTGGCAGAAGGCAGCTACTGTGTTTACGCTCATGTCTTCCTCTCGCCGCTGCCCCTCAATCCTCCTGCCTATGGCATGGCAACAGAATTCTTGCTCATATTCTTATGAATATTTTCTTCCTTGATAAAGACACCCTTGAAATACAGATGTCTTTAAATCACCTTAAATTTATTATTCATCTAACTGAATTCCTGGTCGCCTGCTGACCCATTGCAGATCCAGGTGGTAGAATGACACATAACTGCTCAGGCATGCTGATAAGAAACCTTTTATGACTTTTATGTCTCCCTCTCTTGAGTTTTTTCAATTCCCAATCTATTGCCAGATCCTGCAACTTTGCCTGCTAAGTAGCTCATAAATTCCTTTACTCTGTGCTCTTCATCATGGTCGTATTCGTCTACTATGTCACCATCTCCTTCCTGGGCTTCTGCAGGACTCTTCAGCCCATCTGCTTATCGCTACCATGACCACTCAAGAGTTCCAAAACTTCACATCTTTCTTAAAGCTTTTGGTGACACCCGTTGCCTTCATGAAAGTAAAGAACGCCTCAGCAAGGCCGTTGAGGTGCATGTCTCTTTCTCCTTTTCCAGATGGATTTCGCCCCAGATAGTCTGTCCCCTCACATTCGCTGTCTCTCGTTTCCTATATCATGCTCTGCCTCTCCCGACACAGACCTTTCTACCCGCTGTTACCTCTGCCTGAGGGCAGCTGTCCTCATCTTCTCACCTGAGCAGTTCAGCCTGCAAGGCTCAGCTCAGAGATGACGTCCTCAGTCTTCGCCGAATTCCTAACAACAGGTCAGATTTCCCAGTTACAGGCACTCAGAGCTACTGGAATCTTTTCTCTATGCCACTCATCATTTTTTTTGTGGTATATACTTGTGAGATTTTCTGGTAAATGTGTGGCTCATCAGCTAGATCATCGCTCCAGGGGCTGAGATACGTCTGTTTTTTCCCCCTAAAGCTCAGCTCAGAAAGTGCTCATGCTCAGAAATATTTGTAATTATCTATTTAATTTCTATTTTGATTCTCTCTCCTCCATTAAAAAAGAACAGTCTGAAATCTAGAATAGGTAGAACAAATACGAGAAAAGTCCTCTTTAAATGGAAAGCACAACTTGTTTTGAAAGAAAGTGCATCTGCAGCCCCAGCTGAGTAGTGAGCAGCCTCCTCCCTTAGACAGTGCAAGCTTTGTATTTATGCAGATGGCAGGAACAAGGTGAAAGGATAAAGGGAACACTATGGTCGAGATGGACAATGGCTGACACACTTTTTAAAAGAGAATGAAGAAGCAGGACTCAGAAACAACTGATAATTAAACACTACCTTTGTTCCAGACTTAATTTTAGTGCTAACTACATAAAAATGGTTTCAGAACACTTAGGAAAAGAAGCAGTGGTGGCCAGGAGCAAGCACAGATTCACCAGGGTGAAGTTGTGGCCAGTGATCATCCAATTTCTTGTAGGCAAGCTTGTTGGCGAGGACATGGGGTGCCCTTGGCAGGGAGTGCACCGCGTTCAGCAAGGATCTGTGGGCTGAATTCACAGCTAATCAACACTAGTGTGTGTATTCCCTGCTCAGCACCACCCTGGCCAGTGCTGATTCTCACTAACGCTATTGATTTCTGAGATGCCACCTTTATATGTTCATACAGAATTATAATGATAATAGCTGACAAAGTGCCCAATATGAGGTAGGCATTGCTTAAGGTCACTTAATTCTTAACATGTCTATTTAAGGAAGTATTCTCATTTCAGTCATTTAAAAGCTAGAGAAAGCAGGTCGAGAGGTTAGGAAAAGCTTGTTCAAGGTCACATAGTAAGAGACGGGTCTGGTATTTGAGCTCAGAAGTCTGGCTCAGAGTCCATGTTCCTTATACTTGCCTTTTACCCCACCCCCACGCTTCCGAGCCAGCAGGGTTTGCTGCACCTGCCCAATGAGCACCGTGTGCTATTCAGCATTGCGCTAAAGTGAGAAGCCTTTCCTTGTCATGCACATCCTCCGAGGGTTCCGTAGACTGGATTCGCAGGAGTTCTATTAATCTGGCTCACCTCTAGTCTTCCTAGTGTCTAACAACAACTAGCATTTTTTGTAATTATTAAAGAAGGCAACAAGTCATGGTAGGATCAGCAGAATCTGTGATGCCGTTATCTGCAGAAATCAGATGTCTTCCTGTCAGGCTACTGTTACTGCAAGTATCTCAAAACATCTTTTATGCTCATCACTTTGAAATTAGAACTGCCACCATGTTTCAATATTTAATGTTAAAAACAAAAATGTGTTATTATATCACATTTTAACATTTCATAACTCTGCCACCATGTAAGCATATTCTTTTATGACTGTATGTATTTTGCTTTATTTTGTGCATTTAAAATGTTACTTGGAGCAAAAGTCCCTAGGTTCCCTCAGAGTGCTGTGGGGGAGAGACCTGTCCCACTGTATCCAATTCCAGCTTGTTCGGCAAGGGGTGTGGCTTACACTCCCATCCCCCACCGCCCCGTGACATAGTTCATACTCGGGTGAACAGTTATGACTTGGGGTGGCTCACAAAGGTGGCCAAGTGATGAGAGCTCTGGACCAACCACACAGAGCCAGAGGAAGTGGATCGCCCGGTGTTAACTTACACTGCCAGTGGTGGAGACAAAAGTAGCCCTGAAGGACCTTGAAGTGCTGGAGAGCAGATGTCAGGGATCCGAGCGCGTCCTCTAAGCTGCCCGAGCCCTCAGAGCACCCCTCCAGCTGGGGAAGGCCGGCGAATGACATCTGGAGAGTGGCGCACAATACTCGAGGCATAACTTCGGGAGATGGTGAGATTCTAAGCTCCGTGAGCAAAGTTATTCGCCCTGACAGCAACATCTTGGGATTACTCCACAAGATCTGAGACAGGGCTCGTGCTCCTGAGGACCCAGCCCTGGGTTCAAGGACACCTCCTGGAGAGAGCATCCCTTCAAATGCAGAAGGAAGGCAGGGACAAGTGCACGAAGCGAGATTCTGCTTCACTCTTGCTCAGCACTGGCAGCAGCAGTGGTCGTAACAATCACACACACGTACTCTGCACCTGCTGTGGTAGCTTCGTTGACAGCCCCAGGCCTCAGGCAGAACGCACTTCTTCACCGCTTCAGCAGAAGGAAAAGCCAGGCTCAGATAAGTTGGTCAAGGTTACGCACTGCGGGGGCACTGAAGAGGAAGGTAAATCGAGGTTTGTTCTCTGCTGCTCTGTGCTCCGAGCATCTTAGCCAGGTTCGGCAGTGCTCCAACCCTGGAGAACTGCCAGGCTGGACTGAAGAGCCACATTCTGTCCTTAAAGCAAAGGGAAGCGTAACTCCGGAAGCCCCTTTCCCATCCGAAAGAAGATGGCTCTAGAACCTGAAGGACACTGTCTGCTACTCCAACCAACACCAGTATAGAAATTTGTGTGGTTAGTCCCCGTCCCTGACGCACCTGCTCCGAGCACAAAGGCAGGGAGCCCTGGCAGCCCTTCCCCACTGCCAGGGAGAGCCCAGCGCACCCCGAGCTGTGGTTGCAGAGCACACTGGGAGGAAGATCTGGAAGTTTCTTTAGACAACAGGGGTTCAGATAGTAGCCCTGCCTCAGAGATAAGTCACACACCCCAGGAAATAAACTTTGCTTCTCTGAAATTATTTTTCATGTGTTTATTATTAAAACATGATTAAGCCACATCAAACTGAGATATAAAAGGAGGCCATATACACTCCTTTCCCTTCCAAGACCCAACATCTGCCCTGTAAGACAGCAACAAGGTCCTTTGTAGGTCCCAAATGTCTCCTGCAGCTAAGTCTAATGGCTTTCCGGAGAAACTCACCACCCGCCTAAAGAGAGATGGACAGGGTGAGACCACCTGCTGCGCTCAAGCTGGAAGAACACACACTGACCGAGACTTCACCGGCCCTGCAGCGGCCCCTCTGCAGCAGGGCTCCGCCCGTGCCCTTCAGATGGGCACAGCCGCCCCGCAAACCCTTCCAAAGCCCAGAGAGCTTCCTGTGCTGGGAGCCAAGGCGAGGCACGAGCCTCCAAGCTCCTCAGCCTCCGCTACCGTATCTCCGTCATCAGCAGCCTGTGAATGAACTGAATTATCTCCAGGGCTGAGGGCGTGGGCCCCAGAGCCAGGCTCTGCCGTCAAAGGATCCCAGCGTCATGTTCTCCGCCCCCTTATGAGAAGGCTGGCGCTGTTGTAGGGCCGTCACGGAGGAAGCCAGCCTGGAAACGCCATGTAAGGGAAGAAACTGTTCCATTTCAGTGCTAGCGTTTTAAAATAGCTGCTAATAAAAAGCCTTCATACTGTGACACTTCAATACAGACACCCACAAGGATACCTTGACAAGCTGTTCCACTCTTCACAAGCCTTTTCTTGCTTTTCCTGCACAAGCAAGGCCTCCACCTGTCACCCACAGACGCACAGTCTTGCAGTGACAGAGCAGGCCAGCAGGGGTCTGTCTAGACCGCGGCCGCCAGGGCTCTGGCTTCTGGCCGGAAGGGCTGCACTCCTGTCTGCTTATCCAGAGCGTGCTGCCTCGCTCCCCACTGGAACCTGCCCTTGCTCAGTGTCTCTCTATCCCCGTGATATCTAGGACAGTCCTTGGCCAGAGAACGAGCCAACCTCACCTCCCAGGGCGAGAGAGGGTCATCAAATAACATTTCATTTACCAGCTGATCATTGGAAATAGAAGATGGATTCATTTGGAAAAGCCAGGCTCAATGAATCCGGGCTCTGGTGCTAAAGAAATCAAGAGATGACTGAATGTAGTTATTAGAATCCAAGGTGCCTTCCCATTGGAAGTCCTTAAAATACATTAATTATGGTCACCCCATCATCAGGAAAATAAGCCATCATGTTCCAGAGAATGTTTGAAAGTACTTACCCTATTTTCAAAGCTTGATAATTAAGACTAATTGCAGTGTTGTCATCTGAACCTTAGCATGGCATTAGAGCCTTAGTTACGTTCTCAGGGGTTCCCGAGCAGGGCAACGATTGTGTTCTCGCCCTTGGCTGCACATCAGACTCACCTAAGACGCTTACTCAGAATACAAATTCTCAACCCTTATCTCCCCCGCCCTGAGATGCTAGTCAGTGTATTTAAAGCATCGCCTGGAAACTGAGATTTTAAAACAAAAACAAAAACACTCCAAGGTATTCAGATACGCAGTCAAGCTTAGGAGCCTAAGAGAAGTCTGTAGAGCAGTTATGCCCCCACTAGCATGGAAACCATGAAAGAAGCAATCTTGCTGTCAGGTATCACATGCTGCTTCATTTGATAATTCTTTTAGGAGAGCTCTGCTTAGAGTTGGTGTTATCCACAAGCAGTAGTATTAAGTTCTCATGCTGGCACTGGGATGTTCACCATGGCAAGCTGTTCCACACTGCCACAGATCAATTTGGGTTATTTTACTTACCTTACATAGATCCAAATGAACTTAGGATCCATCTCCATGATAAAGATCCTATACATTGGAGAACATCTTCACTTTAAAAGACTTCCAAGAAAAATAATGTGCAGTCTGTTTTGGAAGCCCCCTATAGGCAGTTGTCAAGATCAATATGAATCTGAGACGCGCCAACGCAGGGTGAGATATTCGATGTTTAAGATGAGAGCTTATGCATTCTGTCCAAGAAGCACTTATTACAGGTCATCTTGTCTTGATTAGCACTGCAGTCATATGTCATAGTCTTTGGGGTTAATAACAGCCTCAACTATGATTGTTCCTTTAGGACCTAAGCCAAATTCAATTTTTTTCTAGATCTCAAATCTTCACCCAAATCAATTTATCTCCACTCTCCCACAGCATGTATTACAATGCCTAGGACCAAAGTGATTCATTCACGTGTCTCCCCCAGGAGATGTATGATTTTCCTTAGGGAAGAGAACATAGCATACTCAGTGCCTACATACTGAACAGGTCTGGTTAAGAACTCCAGACCCAGTGCCACTGTGGGATACTCCAATCAGTTCATCCATCCAAGGGGTTTCAGTCCTGATCATGGGGCAAGGTTGGGAGAATGGGGAAGCAAGAGCAGCATTGCTATTCTGCCCACATGTTATTTTTCCAAATGCCTTCTTGAACCAATTTACATTTGAGCCTTGGGAAACTCTCAGAGGTAACAAGTAGGCTAAGATAATTTCCTCTTGCTCAGTACTCACTGGAGATGGAGAAAAATCTACTCCTCTACTTAAGTAATAATTTTGTGTAGGCAGGAAAACTTTAATTGTAGAAGTATTATGTAAATGCAAGTTATTTAATTAAAAAGGGGGAAGAAAACCTTCACAGGAAGTAGCTGTTTTAAGGAGATGGGAACTTGTCTTTTTAACTACAGATAAGAGGCTCACTGATAGTTTTTGAAATGACATTCCTCACCCAGAGAGGTGCAACTGCCTTCTGCTTCTGTGAAAGACGGAGCGACCAAGAAGACATTGCTATCTCACTGAAAACAATGGCAGAGTGATGTAATACCTGAGTTGTTCTTATTCCACTGGATAAAGCCAATGATTTCAAGAGATGCAAAGCAAACGTGGAGAATCTTGTAATTGCTCAAGCTTCTTTATTGAAGTGGGGAGTTCCAGGTGGCTCCCCAGCAAGCTCCCTAAGTTGCAGAGACAGAGCTGAGAGTTTGAGCAGATGAAGATTTCTAGCCTTAAAAGGACCGGATACCACAGAAGGGACAGTTGTATAGGGACAGAGCTAAGGATCTACAGGGGGTGCCCCTGGAGACTTGAACTGCATATCGATCAGTGCATGCAGGTGAGGACGCTGTCTTTGCTTGGGGAAGAGCTCCCTCAAACACCCAAAGAAACAGTCTGGTGCTCACACAGGGCCCGCACTGGTGCTGCTTCCCATGAAGCACGGGGAGACCATATGATTCATGAGATGCAGGGTGGAGGGCACAGTAGGCTCTTATGTCGGCAGTGGGAATTATCTGCCTTAAATTTAGCATCGGTGTGGTCCTGCCTAATAAGTCTCAAGAGCAATGCACAGAGTCAAACTGTTCCCATGCAAGGCAATTGAATTCCAAAACAAAATGCAAAATACAGGAATGCAGAGACACTCATCATTCATTAAGCTAAGTCCCAGGGTCTGCCATACAATCTCAAGTTACCAAGGATACAGAGGAACAGAGACTGTGACCCAAAATGAAGAGAAAACTCAATCAGCTGAACCTGATCCCAAACTGATAAAGAATTACAATTACACTGAAATATTTACTATAACTATATTCCATATGTTTTAAGTATGCTAGAGCCACGGAGATATAATAAAGGATTCACACTGAACTTCTTGAAATAATAACTACAAATGAAAGAATCAGAATAAGAATAATGGAAATCAGATATTACAGGAGAAAAGATTACTGAAATTGAAGACATAACAGTAACAACTTCACAAAATGAAACAGAGGAAAAGAGAATTCAAAAACGTGAAAAGAGTTCAGCGAGCCAAAGGATGGCATGGAGGGGGTTAAGGTGAGTGAGACTGGAGAGCCTTCCCGGGAGGGGCAGGGTAGACTTGGACGAATGATGACACTTCTCCTCACTGACGAAAATAAGCACAGGAATTCAAGAAATCTAATGAACTCAAGCTCAAGAAACATGAAGGAAACCGGAGCAGGCATGTCATAAATTGTCCGAGACTACAGTAATAAATGGAATCTTAAAATAACAAAAAAGAAGCACTGCATAAAAAGGGACAAAGATGGGTCACTAAGAAATTCCAGTATTTTTTTTTTTACCAATAATATGTATCAGTGCAACTTACTATTTCTCAAAAACTTTTTAGAACAAGAATGCATTCTAAACAATGAAATGAGAACTGTCATGGTACTTGAGGTTGGTACAACAGATAATTTTCTTGCTTAGGCCAAAGTGATTCATTTCCTTTTTCCCTATAGTCAAGTCCGCTTTTTTCTAGTTTTTTGGTAGTAAGCCATTGATTTCTGACAAGTGACCTCAGTCCTTAATACTAATCTACCTCTGGCAGATGAGGTATAAAGAAGAAATATTAAAGAGAGGCTGTTGCGGGAAAGATGATCCCTAACGGAAAAAGCATACAGGGAAATTCTACCTGCTCCTGCGGCCGCCTCGCCCCTTTCCTTGTAGCGCTTTGGTCCTGATGTATGGAATAAACTACAGCCACCTCGCAGGCAGGACGAAGAAACCAAGGAACTCTTAAGTTCTAAGACTGGAGAGCCTCTGAGGCGACTGGAAGCCGTACCCTGGGAACTTCCTGTGCCGCGAGCAGAACAGCGCCCTGCCTGCTCAGCGCTTTCCACAGCAGCACCTCGCTACCTTCTGCTAAATGCATTTCAGCTGACATCATAAGGTTAGGAGGAAGTCGGAGATTTGAATCCCTTCCTCCAGGCTCTACATTGGCTCTTTCTTTAAATCCCAGCTAACTCTTTGCTGCCAGTTTCCCTTTTCCAGTGACTCTGGACTGAGTGATGCAAAAATGTGGAATAGCACAGGCATGAGAAAGCAAAGCCCTGATGGCTTCATAATGGAGGGTTAAGGGGGCTGGGAGACAGCACAGAATGCAGGGATCCCCTTGCCTGTCCCAGCTACTGAGTGACGCCCGCTCTTCCCTTCCTTCGGCCCTGGTGCACCTGTAAGCGTGCTGGGTTTCGGAGTGGAGCACAAGTCTCAATAACAGATGGACTAGTGATACCAAGAATGAGACTCTGGAGAGCAGATGAAGAAAAACAAGAGAAAAACAGGGGAAAAAAACCATCCCAAAGCAAGAAGGCCGACTGCACTCCTGCTAAGCTACTTTGACAGTTGGGAAATGACAGGTCAGAGACTGTGGGCAATGAATCTCTGCATCGGTTCTTCCTCGCTGGCTTCTGCAGCTTTCTGTAGCTCTGTTCAAAGGTCACAGCTCTCAGTGAGAGATGAAAGGGCCTGAGTTCTGCAGCCAGGAAAATGATGGTCGTGGGTCTCTTTCATGGACGCACACCCATGGAGAGCATGTGGCCTCCAGGTGAGTACCTGCTCACGTAGGCACAGGCTGGGGATATCCGCATTGGCGGGGGACCTGCTGCTGTAGCTCAGATGCATGTACATCCTAATGCAGTATGGTATGTCCCTCCCAATTTAAATGCTTATTGGTTCCCAGCTGCCCAAGGGTAAAATCCATTGACAAGGACAACAGGGCTCTTGTGAAATTTGACAAGAGCTGAAGTGTCTCAGAGTCAAGGCAAAGGAGTCTCATTCCTTGACTACACACTGTGATGTCTACATGGCCACTCTCTTTATGTACTTGTACCTCGTATGCCTCCTCCTCAGCCTGATTCAATGGAACAGTGGGATTCACATATAAATACCAGCCCTATCCTGTCTCTGTGAACCCTACTTGGACTTCCCAAAGCAGACTAGGGAGTTTCTCTTTGGGGTTCCCAGTACATATCTCTATCACAGCATTTATCTCATTGTATTTAAATGTCCAACAAGAGTCCTTCTGTCTTTTACTTTTTTATTAGGTATCTTTTACATCTACTATATCTACTATATATCTAGCAAAGTAGTTGTTTCCAAAAAAGTGTTGAATAAGTGAATGAATGAATGAGTGAGTGAGTGAGGGGACTCTTACACATACCCTGTTGCAATTCCAAAGCATATATAAAAGGTTCTTAGGAAAGCTTGAATACAAATTAAACCAATTTAGAATCTTGAAACAATTTATATGTAAATCCAGTTTAATATAGATTTAGTCTGAACTCAATGTTCTGAATTCTCGCTGGCAGACAGGTTCCTTTGAACTGTGCTCCAAGTGTTGAGAGAGACATGGATTGAAGATGGCCTCATAAAATAAACAATCCCTTATATTTGCAAGGCCACTTTAATATAAAAAAAAACCAGAAAGGTCACTAATCATGTGTGTGAAAGTTGAGAGTCATTGTGTCAGGATTATAGAGTGGCAGGGAAAATAAGGAAATGGTACAGGCACAGGAGGGTCAGTGACACAATGGCCGTGACTCAGAATGGGGTTGAGCAGCCCCTTGCAATGAACATCGTGTCTGGTTTCAAGTGTTCTAGGCATAAAACACCAAGGAAGTTTTCCTACTGCAGTAATCAGTGGAAGGAATCAGTGGAAGTCCCTGGGCTCAAAAGAAATGGTCTGAGATGAAGATATCTCTAAATTTCCGGCCTTGCTTCCTGATCTTAGAGCCAGCAACCAAATGCAAGATCTCAGTATCTTCTGTGTTCATCTACAAGATTCAAAAGACACTCTTCAAGAGATTCTTCATAATAATGGATATCTTATTCAGCAATTATTACTGATCACCTACCAAGTACCTATGCACCGGGCCATTTGGGCAGATGCAAAGATGTCTTGTCCTGTATAAGACAAGAGAGAAATAGGCGCGCACCAGTTTTGATGAGACCAGGCGCTCTATGCTGCAGCACCTATTTGTGTGAGGTACTGAGAGATCACAGATTCGTGAACTGCTCTGCCAGTAGGATGTGAGAGAGGAGCGGAAATGGGCGTTTCCCCTTCTGCTCCTCCTCACAGAGGGAATAGCACTGGTGCATTACACAGTGAGACACTAATAACACTTTTGGAATGAGATCATCAGTCTACCTACCCATCTACCTGTCCAGAAAGGTTCCCATTACATAAAAATATTCCTTAAAAATAAACACATCCTTTTTAAAGACCAAAGTATGCTAGCGAACTGTTGATTATCCTTTTAATCTGTTTGTCCAGTTCTTATATAAAACTCTACCCGCTTCTGTGACTCAGGACTTCATATTCTGGTTTGCCAACCTTCTAAGGCCAGGCTGTGGGACTTGGGGAGGAAGTGCTGAACTCCATATCAGTTCACTGGCTAATTGTTAATTTCAGCTGCTTTTTAGTGCAACACCTTTTCTTCCCTCCCTCCAGGTAATAAACTGGTCTGAGTACCGAACAACGATCACTTCAGTGGTAGGATTCTGACCTTGGCCTTGCTCAGCCAACTTACATTCATCTGCTTATTTAAATGTCTATCATGAATCAGCTTATCCACTCTGTTTCTTGTTTTCTTCTTAAGTGGAAGATGAATTTAAGAATGGAATTTCTCATCACTCTACCATGCCGGAAAGCAGGAAATCTGACATTTTGGGCTCTTCACTGACCACCAGAGCACATTCATTTTAAGCATATGTCAGACTCAAACAGTGAAAACTGCCCAAGTGCACATTAAAATTATTTTTCAAAGTATCCATAGTGGCATGGTAAGGGACAAAGAGAGCAAGATCGTAGGTCTTCCCTGGGCAGAAAGTGACAGAAATGTGGTTTAAATATTCCTTAAATCTCAGGTTTTGCCCATGAAAGGAAGGAATGAAAAAATAAACTTGAAGACTGGTACTGTGGAGGTGCTAATTGAAACAAATCGAGAGCATAAATGCTAGACCACCATGTCGGGCTGGTTGCAATGCAAACACAGTGTTCCAATCCCTCCCTCCATTGGGAGGGGGTAATTAGCTCCACTGCAGCAGGGTGAAAGCCACGAGGCCACTATTTTCTGATGCCAGTAGCTTCCTTGTGACGGAGGAACACCCGCCACTGGCCACCCCCACCGTAATGTCACAGAGCCTTGGGCCCCACACAAGCCAGCTCACAAGCCACCATGAACAGAAAGCTTGGGTTTCTAGTGGTGTTGGTTCTTTCCTAAAGACAGGGAACATGTGACTTCTCCATCTAGTTGACGCCATTGCTGTCACCCTTCTTCTGTAACAGACAGCCTAAGTAAACAGAAAATGCCTCCCTCTTGACTCTGGCAGGAAGGGTTCTTGCCATTGGTGATGATAGCCCACATCGACTCCTGCAGGTTGGAGTTTGATGTAGGCTGTCAAGAAGGACAGGAATAAAACAAGGAAGAAAAACATACCGAAGGTGCTGGAAGGTGAGAAGCCTGAACTGTAAGGAAAGCACCTGGTGACAGAGAAGATGAGGAAACACCACAATGAAAACATGCTTAAGGCTGAGCTTGTCTGACACAGTGGGGGGTAAGCGACGCAGAAGCTCCAGTGCTCAGAGCCTGGCAGACACACTGGAGCCCTAGAAAACCCAGCAAGGCTTCTGCCTGTCCATCTGACAGACTCAACAGAACGGACAGCTCAGAGCGGACATATCTAAGGTAGTAGATGTGCTACTTCAATGAGCAAAAATATTCCTATAATACTTTCATGAAACCGAAAGGTAGACTATCATTTCAAAATCTTAGAGAAATTAAAATAAAATTCTTAGTTTCTTAGTCGTCGTGGCTGCTATCCAATGGTCAGATCTCCCACCTATCATCTCCTTCCCCACCCCTCCTTCACACTCCCACTGGAAAAGAGGCCAGCGGAAGGCTGGTTCTCCTGCTTTGTTCTCAGTACACACGCAAACAAAACTCATGAAAGTATAAACCCTAAAACTGTCACTGAATCGCAGGGGTCGGGAGGGGAGGGAGAATGGAATTAGTGTGGTCTCTGATGCACGATTGTTAATAACTGGGATAATTCCAAGAACATTTAACAAATAAAAGAAATAGGAACCATTATTTCCTTTGATCGATTTAGCAGGAAGCAGTACCTCAGGATCTCATCACCTGAGTGGGGAATTTTCTCAACATATGATAGAATATCGTAGATGGTAAATGCCAGTGCTTTATACTGTGTAAATGTCGAATATTAGCTTTTTATGTTCATAATGATGGCCACTAATTCACTAGCATTTTCCTTTTCAGAAGTTTTCTCTTTTGAGGTATAATTTACAAACCACAGTATTACCCCTTTAAAGTACACACTGCAGCATTTTCTCTTTTTCATTGCATACTCATAGTGCTGCACAATTATCACAACTGCATAACTGTGGATCATTTTTTACTGTACCCCAAAGAAACCCTGAAGCCAGGACCCGTCACTCTTCAGTCTCCTATTTTCCCATTGTCCAGAAACTACTAATCCACTTCCTGTCTCCATGGGTTTTTCTACACCAGACATTTCTAGTCAGTGCAATCACACAATACATGACATGTTGTGTCTGGCTTTTTTCGCTAAGTATATCTTTAAGAATTACCCATGTTGCAGCATGGGTCACTACTTTATTCCTTTGCATTGCTATTATTCCATCGTAGAGCTACCACATCTTGTTTATCTGTTCATCAGGAGATGGAGAGATAAATGTTTCCTGCTCTATAGATAGTATGAAAAATGTTTCCATGAACTTCTATGTGTAAGGCTTTGTAGGAATATATAATCTCAGCTCTGGGCGTACGCATTAGGTGAAAACTGCGAAGTTATATGGTGACTCTATGTTGAACGTTTTGAGGAACTACACCAAAGTAGTTTCCAGAGGAGCTGCACCATATTTCAATCGCACCCTATGGGATTTGTCCTCCCCATGCCAACACTTATTATTGTCTATCTGTTTATTATATCCTATCCATCAGTGGAAATTGATAAGTCATTGCAGCTTTTCTTCTTGCTTACCTAATGGCTAATCATGCCAAGCATCTTCTCATGTGCTTACTGATCATTTGGCTATTTTGTTTGGAGAAATGTTATTCAAATTCTTTGCCCATTTCTGAATTGGGCAATTTATCATTATAGTGTTGTATAGTTAAGTATTTTCCATACTTGTTCTCTGAATTATTTTCCTAGAGATTCCTGTTGAAAATTAACTGTGGACTACCTAGTTTAATCTTTGTTTAGGGGATGAAGAGCATCATTACTTATTTGGGTAATTATTAGGCTGGAACATTTATTGAGCACATACTTTGTTCCAGACACTGAAACCTGTATTCAGCTACTGCTAAACTCAAGCCTGTTGCTTGGGCCCTTAAATGTTCAGAAAAATAAGCAAAGCTGTTCCTTAGAAAAGCATTCATGTGTTTCTCCTCTTCTGAGACATCCTATTCCCACCTTCGGCAAGGAAGCAGAATTAATTAATAAAGCAGGCACTTCTATTGGTAGGTAAAGCATTTTTAGTGTTTGAGATACCTGGAATGAGCTAGTCAGTTTTAGACTCAAAAGAAGTGCTTCAAAGTTCCATTCTGAACACGTGAGGTTAACATTATGAGTTTGTTTCTTGAGAATGCACCCAAGAGAATCCTTTTCAATTTGTTCTCTATTCTTTCTGGCAGCACAAAGTATGAATATGTTTACCAAGGTGGTAAAGTAAAAAAAGCCCACTAAACAATCTGCAGAAGAATACACAGCAGACAATAGATTCATTTTCTTAAACCAATTGTAGAAAAGTTGGCTCTGCTAAAATGTAGAGCACTGGAGATTAGGAAGGCTACCACGGGCTCAGGAAACAAACCGAGAAAACTCCTCCTAAAACTAAGCATCACGAGAAGAGAAGAGCTGAGGAGAGGCCTAACTTCCACAGCCCCCCTTTCCCACGGGTGAAGTGCACGTCTCCTGTTCTCAGGCTATACACACCCAAGATGTCCTACTCCCTCCCCTGCTGTTTCCTCCCCCTTCCCTCAGAAGTCAAGCGACTCAAACAACAAAACCAAATCCATGGCATGAGGTGGTGTAACACCACCCCAAACCTCCACCATATCAACCTCAACATTTCTAGAAAAGCCACTCTCTATCACACACACATTCCCAAGATCTCAGCTAGCCCACTAACACTCCCAGAAGCACGATTCGGAGTAATCAGGGGATTTGAATTATTGCCTCTAACTCCAACCCTCGCTGGTGGAACAGTGTCAGGTCCACAGAACTGTTCAGGGACAGGACGGAACCTCTCACCTCTCAGAGGCCATGGCTCTACCACTTTCAACCAAGACAGTCCTGTGAGGCACCTCCAACAACCTAGTACACTGTTATTCATGCTAATAAGACCCAGAACAAAGGCTCCAATATGCAGAAATAAACCTAAGACCCTGATTCCTGTATCCTCCTGCCTACCAGAAATCCACCCAAACCCTCAATTTCCCCTGGAAATTCTCCTATGGAGGATTTACCTCTTGGAGAGGTCACATTACGCTCTAGGGAAACAGGGTAAGTCAGGAAGGGTATCATGGGCTTAGCCATGGCCCCCTAACATTTACAAGTTGAAGACCTTCCCCAGTACTCCAGAATATGACTGTATTTGGACAGGGGACTTTGAAGCTGTGATTAGTAGAAAAAAGGCCACTCGGAGGGGAAGGGCTTACTCCAGCATAACTGATGCCGTTGTAAGAAGAGAGGAGATTTGGACATACAGAGAGACGCCAGCACCCTGAGTGCGTGAAACACAAAGTGGGGACCCACCGAGGAAGCAGCCACCTGCAGGCAAGGAGCAGCGTGCAGAAGGAATCGGGTCTGCCGCCCCCGAGCTTGCACACGCAGCCTCCTGCCCCGTGAGGAGTAGCTTTCTATTGAGTCCTCGGTCTGCACTGTTTAGCGTGGATGCTCCACCAAGTGGGCACGGGGGGATCTCCAGGGAGAAAGGGTCACTCACCCTGTAGTAGTCAGTGCTGTACACGTCCCGCGACATCCCGAAGTCCCCAATCTTCACCAGGAGGTTCTCCCCGACAAGGCAGTTGCGGGTGGCCAGGTCGCGGTGCACGAAGTGCTGGGACGCCAGGTAGACCATGCCTGCGGCGATCTGCTGCGCGATGTGCAGCATCTGGGACTGGGTCAGCTCCGTGGGCGGGTTGCCCTCGGCCATCAGCACCGCGTCAGGTCCGTGGGCCCTGGGGGGGACGGGGAGGGGAGACAGCTGGAGCCTCCGCGCTGGCCGGAGGAGGTGTCTGCAGGCCTCGCTTCGAGCGCCGCCTGACTCAGCACAAGGAAGGACTAAGACGCCTGGCAGCACCCTGCCTTAACTCTGGAGCTGCTAGAGCCGCTCAGGCGTGGAATTGCAGGGTCGCAGGAGCCTGCCTGCTGCCCCCACTTGAACGCTGACAGGACTGCATCTGGGGCCTTCGGAAACCTGACCAGAGCCCCTGACCCTAGAAGCAGAAAATGGCCCCAGTAAGGGAAAAGCAGGGTATAGCGGCTCTCCTAAAGGCCAGAGCGTCCCAGGGTCCCACAGATCCGCACCCCATCCACCAGCCCCGCACACAGAGCGGCAGAGAGCGCCGGGCCCCACACTGCTCCCCCCGGGGCTCTCCGCCAGCGCCGGGCCCTTCAGTCTACCTCCTCGGTGGCCACCAGCGCTGTGCAGCTCCCTGGCGCCCAGGTCGGCAGAGCCCCAGGGTGTTCTGGGCCGCCCTCTTTACAGCCCCGTGCTCACCGCGGGCCTGGGTAACACACAGGAGAGCCCCTCTGAGCCGCTCACAGCTACTCCCTTGCCTGGGAAAACCCATTCTTTAAACTATCGAGGTACAGTGTATTTTTTAAACTTTTTCTTCTGTTTAATGTACCTGGCTTTTCCCCAGCTATGGAAGCTGAGGCCGCTGTGAATTCCCTCAGTGGCCGCCGCTGCGGACACAGAGTACATCTCTTTTCTTAACTTCAGCAGAGGCCCAAACTCACTCTGCAGAGCAATTTTCTTGTCTTTTCCTACCTTTAATAAATGTAAAATTGCACTACTGTTTGTGCTTGTCTTGACCAGTTCTTTGTTCAGGACAGAAAGGACCTAGAAACCACTTATATGAGAATGAACTGAGACTGTATAATGTTTCCTAGTCTTTCACTGTAAAGTCAGAAGGAAAGGCTTCCCCCAATCCAAAAAAAAAAATCCCGCTTTTTTGGAAAAAGATATGGACAGGTGGTAAGGAAAAACAAATTATGCTGTAGTAACACAAAGTATCCTCTCATTAACAGCGAATCAAGCCCAGCTATTTAGAGCAGGGATCCCCAATCCCAGGGCTGCAGACTAGTGGCCTGTTGGCAGCCCGGCTGGACAGTGAGCTAGGGGGTGGGGGGCAGGGTGTGAGGCCGCCCCTGTATGGGAACCTGGCTTCCACACAACGGGTCCCTGGGGCCAAAAAGGTTGAAGACCACTGCTTTCAGGGGCAAGGGAAGGCTTCACTCCACTTTCTTAACTTTACTGAGACATCAACACCAGGAGAAGGTCCTAGGGGTGCACATAAATGAAGATCCAAAGATAAAGACCTAGAGAACCTGGCCAGGAGGCAAGCTTCATTGCTCAGTTCAATGAAATGAGTTGTAGTTTGGCACAGGCTACTGTAACCCTAGAAAACTTGACCACTCAGGAGGCAAAAGCCTGAAGCCTGCACAGAAGGCCACCTCTCTGCAAGGTCCCCTCCTCCAGCCCTCCACTCTGCAGACACCAGGAGGCCGGTGGCCCTCAAGGGCAGGCTGCCCTGCTCACAGCCGGCCTGACTTGGGAGGTGCTCCTGCAACCCTAAGCAGCCACCTCTGCGGATTTCACTGGGTCTGTGAAGAGCTCTCTTTTATCAGCTGATGCATCCGGACACCGTCTGGAGCAGAAAGTTCTGCTGTAAAAGGGGGACAGACTGGGCTTCCAAACAAGTTCCGAGGAGGAACATCAGCGAAGTACCACAGTGGCCTCTGCCTTCACTTCCGCCATTCCTGGAAGGGAAGATGCGCTTCCCTCTTCTGGGAGGACACCAAGGAGCCCTTCCCCCTCCCGGGAGGACACTAAGATGCCCTTCCCCCTCCCGGGAGGACACTAAGATGCCCTTCCCCCTCCCGGGAGGACACTCCTCAGGGTGAGATGCGCCACCAGCGCCTTGAGCTGTGAGGAGCAGTGCCCAGGCTGCTCAGCCTCCCCTGGCCGCTGTCCCCAGCATGGGTTGTGGGTGGCAATTCTCTATGCTTATTTTTCTGATATTCTAGAGCATACTAATTCTTTTATGCTTTTTGCAATTAAAGTAAGTTAACGTACTTCAAAGTTTAAACTGAAAGAGCTTTATTGAACGATAACAATGATGTGCCTTTGGGGTGGAGTGTGATTTTTCCACGCATGTGAACAATGTATAATGAATTGCACTGTTGTCACACAGACTATGGACTTAGAAATCAGGACTTTGAATCTGGCTCTGCCACTTTCTAACTGTGTGACTCGGTTTCCTCAAACATTACATGGGAATGGCAATGATCATACTGTATTAGATTCATGCATGTTAAAACACTTTAAAGTGCTTGTAAATGTACTCAATAAATATCAATTGAAATTGCTTGAAAAACACTTTTCTTTCTCCTCACTAGAGGAAAACTCTGCAGTGATTCTAAGCAGGAAAACTGAGAAGCCATCCTTGAAAACAAGGATTGTGTTTTCCTCCTTTTTTACTACCCTACCTAGCACACGGGCTGGCCATGCTGGGCTCACTATGAGCTTTTGGATGGATAAGGAGAGTGAGGAGGTAACAGAAGACATCTGTCTCCGTCGGCAGTGCCAAGGACATGCGGGGCCGTCAGTGGCAGCTGTGTGCCCTGTTTCCTCCAGACGGAGCACAGCCTGTCCTCGGGAGGCATCATCGCACCTGAGACCCAACTCCGCACAGCAACTCGAGTTACCAGCATTTAGCAGATTCTAAAAGCAAGCAGGGGAGGTTTGCAAGTGCTTCACACCCTGTGCAGGACACCAAGAGAGAACCGGGCGCCTGCTCCTTTGGACAGCAGGGAGGGGACAGGGCTCTGCCCGGCAGAGACGGGAAGTGAGAGAACCAGGGTGCAACTCACTCCACACACACACACGCGTGCACACACACACACAGAGTATAGCAACAACACCACACACCCACAAACGACGCACTCAGAAGAACTTAATTGTATCCAGGTGGGTGCTTGCAGACTATGCTACAGCTTTTAGAGAGCACCGCTTTGTAGAGGAAAGCATGGCGGAGATGAGGGGACAGTGGTTATGGACTGCCTTCCCTTACAACAGTCCTCACCTTTGTCCTTGAGAGGCACACTGTGTCCCTTTTAAAGGTAAGGAAACTGAGGCCGCAGTGCAGGCAGTCAGTCTGCCTCTATTATAACACCTGCCCTGTTTCTTCTAAGTTATCCTATTTACCAAGATACCCCAGGCAGCACTCTGGATACTCTTTCTAAGTCAAGAGCCAGTCAATTGTTACAGGAAATGCATTTTAGAAACAGACAAGACTTAAAGAGGATCTGACTGTGCCCACCCAAGAGTAGAAGTCAGTGAAAACAGGAAGCCATAAGCCCACTGACAGGGTCCCAGCAGCTGATGCAGGGAAGGAAAGATAACCCAGCCTCTTCCTGGGGGAACCTGGGTCTCCTAACTGCCGCTACCGGGACTGCTTGACTCTTTCACGTCCCAGGGTTCCAAGTGCCACTTCCATTTGTGCCTCAGCTTGATACCAAGAAAGACATCACTTGGCTTCCTTCACCATGGGGCACCTGACTCTGTGTGCTTCCCCTCTTCCCAGGACGGGAATGCCCACTGCGGGCCACCCCCGGGTGACCGCCCACTTCCTCTAGCTTACCAAGGCCAGCTCCTCTCGTGACCTGCCTTACGAAGGCAGCTGGTTTATCAGGAGCATGATCACCAGAAGAAGCCACGAGTCTGCCTAAGGCTTGCATTCCATCTGCACCTGTGCTGGAAGACCTCTATACTCCTTCTAGGGCCGCTCTCACGCTGCCCTGCCAGCCCTACATTCCGGCTGGGGAAGCTGGGACACTCGGCTAGGAGAGGTGAAGCTCAGACTCACCTTGGCCTGTGGCTGGGGACAAGCTCCGTGCTCATGCTGCCTTACACTCCTCGGGAGTCAGAGCCTCTCACGTTGTGGAAGTCGGCCTTGTTTTCCAAAACAGCTTTATGTTTGCTTCCGGTGGGTTCTGCCCACAGTAAGCTGACTCCCGGCTCCCTCTGTGCCAGCTCCTCTCCACACCAGGGGGGGACTTCCTAATAAGCCGGACTAACCCTGACTGGGCCAGTGGTGGGGATCTAAGTGATGTGAATCCTACTTAATAACCCAATGACTCCCTTAGCTGCTCACTGTTTTTCTCTTCCTGATTTGCCTTCTTCTAGAGCCTGAGAGCCCTGAAAGCCTGCAGGCTGAAGCTGTTTGTGTTTCCACGACCTTGAGGTCTCAGTGATACCGGTGATCCAGAAGCCTCAGTGGCCCCATTCTGCATTGTTTCACCTCTTCATTTTCCCTTTGAAAGCTTTCCCTTCTTCGTGAGCATTGATCTTTCTGTCGCATGTCCTCCGAACTGGGGACCGGCCCATCTCACAGTAAAGTCCAGACAGCACCCGCCCCCAGGGCTGAGCCTCCTGCTCTTTCTCTATGCCTCTCCCTGGTTCACTGCATAGTTTGCTAACCCAGACTCTTCACCTCCACCTGGCCACACCTTTCCTAGCCACGCCCAGTATCTTAGCTCTTATAGTATGTTGGGCTTTGAATAATGTTCTTTCATCCACTTGCAAACCTTCACAGACCCCCTAAGGCACCCCTCGCTAGAGCACATGCCACGTAATATAATACATGTGCAGTAGATCCTAAGAACCAAGTCCTTAGAATCGGCACGCAGAGCTAGCTGCTTAAGGAAAAAGAAGACACTGTGGCCTCCTTGTTCTTCGGTTCCTTTCTCCGGCATCTCTGAGGACGGTTACTGGGAAGGGCCATTCTAAAGAGAGGAAGGTTCCCTGTCTGGGAACCCCCGTCCTTGCGTCCCGATTGTCAGAGCTGGAAATCACAGCCTCTCCAAACCAGGCCTCCCTTCTGGCCTCCGTTACCTAAGGAACTTGTTCAGGTCCCCGTGCTTCATGTACTCAAAGACCATGATGAGCGGGTCGCCTTCCACACAGACGCCGTAGAACTTGACGATGTGCTCATGCTGGAGGTTGGTCAGCAGCTCAGCCTCGCGGTGGAAGTCCTTGCGTGCATTGTCGCTGGCGTCCTTCAGTGTCTGGGGAGGAGATGCAGAGGAGGAGAAAAGCAGAATTTTTTAAACCTGGGACATCAAAGGGCAAACTGCTCAGCAAAGAATTTCATCAGTGGATCCTAAGGATTCTAGAAGAGAAGGACATTTATCTCATTTATTGCACAAAAGATGGGAAAGCAGCCTAATTCCTTAGGAAACAATGTTTATATTCATAATCAAGCTATTCCTTGGGGGTAGGCAGTTCTTTACAGATTACCAAGCACTTTCACAGCTGCTCTCTTGTGGAGTTACAGATAGGAACTCATTTTACAGTCTGCACATTTTTCAGCTCTGAACTGGACCTAGGATTTACCATGAGCTTCCTTCCCATTTTGTCCCTTTCAAGCTGCCTCTGATAGTATGTGTGGCTTACCTCTGCCCACAGAACCGTCGTAAAAATTTTCTGTGATGGAAAGATTCAGCAAAAAGAAAATATAATGAGCCTCGCTAACCTATCTTCCCGCTTCGCAAGGAGCACTTTGCCAGTCTCTGTGTGACACTCTAAAGCCTTCTCCAGCCTGTGTCCCCACACACAAGTGGCCCAAGAAATGTCCACACACAGTGAGCTTCACATTGTGAAGATAAAGAAGCTCAGATGCACGACAGCTGGGCTCAGGTATCTCCAGGTCTCCGCTCAACCACTAAGCCACCGTGGGGTCTGAAGCTGGCTTGTGTTGGTGTCACACACAGTGGCTGAGTCTTGTCATGGGCCATCATCAGATCAGCTGCTGTGGCACCAAGAAGACACTGGCCCCGATCCTGACTCAGGCACTTATGGACAGATAGGGATATGAGACACAAAAATAACTGTAAGTCACACTTGAAAGCCAGCTCAGTCACGTCTCCAGCAGTGCGGTCACTGACACTCCCCCCCAGAATGAACCCTTCCGCTCTGCAGGATCTGCGGCTGCACAGACAACAGTGAGCTGGGCCTCGCTACCGTGCACATTCCCTGCCTGGGATGCTGGCTCAGGTGCGCTCACAACCTGCTCCCCAGAACCTGAGCACTGGGTGCTCGCCCAGGTAAAAGACACACTGCAGTCTGATTAAGGTAAGAATCTTGGTATGAGCAGGTTAGTCTGGTTTAGCTGGGTGAACCCAGCACCAAACAAGAGTCCTTACAACAGCAAAGACAGAGGAGCTATGAGGACAGAAGCAGACGTGCGAAGGGAGAGAAGATGCTCTGTTGCTGGCTTCGAAGAAGGAGGAAGGAACCACAAGCTAAGGAATATGGGTAGCTTCAAGAAGGTGGATAGACAAGGAACCCTAGAACTTTCAGAAGGAACCAGCCCCGATGACATCTTGACTGTAGCTTAGTAAAACTGATTTTGGACATCTGACCACCAAAACTGTGAGAGCATGCATTTGTGTAAAGTCACCGAGTGTGTAGTGATCTGTTATAGCAGCCACAGGAAGCTAACTCACGTCTCTGGCAGCAGACCTGCAAGACTCAGCTCCCTGGCACTTCACTAGGAAGTCCTGCCTAAGCACCTCTCGCTGCAGGCACAGCCCCATGGCTGCCTGGGCCCTGCTGAGCGACTGTCCTAGGTGCCCTTCACACTTCTGTAGTATCGCTGACCGTATCACCAACAGCAGTACGGCCTGGCTGTGCTGACTTGCTTGTCTGTGGTGCAGACTGAGCTCCTCTTGTCTCCACACCTTTATCTCTGCATCGCCAGCACTGCACACTGCACAGGGAACACGGTGTGTTTTATACAGTAGCTGCTTGCAAATGAATGATACAGGTCATGGAAATTAAATGCCAAGAGCAAAAGAGTTCAGAAAGGGAATAGTTGCTTCTGACTGAGGGACAAGGATGAGGGACACCTGAGGTCACCCTGGTAGGGGTGGCGTGTGAGTGTGTGAATTGCCCCTCCAGGGAGACTGCAATCGGTCATTGCCACAGTTAAATGGAGAACACGGACATACGTAATCCCTCAAATATGGTATTAGAACAAGACGAAAGCACTGGCACTCATTAGATTCATATGACTGCAGAGCTCAAAAGTGCATCTAATGTCCAAGAACCCTGACATGTCCCTGGCGGTCATTTCCCAAGTGGCTCCCTCTGGGGAAATGCTTGAGCTGGGTCACCTGTGAACAGACTGGGAACTGAGGAGGAGATGAGAGGTGGGGTGGGGATACGTCTCGTACAGTGTGCCTCGGGGCCGCGCCTGCGGGAAGGGCTGGCAGAGGTGAGGCTGAGTCTCACCCTATTTCAACAAAGCCTCATGTGGCCCATGACAGGAACACACAGAGCCATCCTGAGTCAGTGAGTCACTGGAGGGGGATGACTTCTGGAAGAGAGAACCAGCGTGGGTGGAACTTCTGAGGCCTCTTAGGGGCCAGACAGTGAGGCCTGTCAACTTGGGGGACCTGGGTTCTTCCTTGATGAGTGCCAGGTGCTTATCCCTGAGTTCATCACAGGATGAATTTTCAATATAGAGAGGACATCCGTGACCGTGCAGGGCCTGCTCAGGTCAGCCCCAAGAAAGCCTTAAGAGGGTAGGGGCCGAGCATGACCACCAACGGCTGTCAGCTGTCACAGTCCCCGAGTCTGGTGCCTTCCCTACCTGCCTGTTTAGCAGGAGTTACAGTGCTCTTGCCAGTGGTGACCTGAGACATAAAGGCAGAGATCACGGGCATAGCCTCTGCTAGGCCAGCGGCTGTGGCTCCTTGATCCGGTTCTGAATTCACTTTGCTACTCTCTCTTTGGCACATGATTTCTAGATGGGTCTTGATAAATGCTGTAGGCTCTGCTTAGGAAACTGAGTGGAGCTGGACTCTCAAGTGCTCAGAGAGACATAAACTCTCACACACCGTTGCCATGGAAACAGCACATGTCTTCATTTAGTAACAAAATGAATGGCGGTCTGGGTCTCTCCCTTGACTCTAAAGAGACAGAGCTTGTCACAACCCCTCTGCCTCCAGATTTAGTTTGGTTGAATTCAGTCTACATACTTCTTTGTGTCCCTGTTTATAGGGAGGTGAAATATGCTTATCTTAACAGCTTTGTTTAGGTTGGTTTTATCCACGAACATGCTTTTGGTGAGTGTTAAAAGAAAAATTCCACCGACTGTTTTGTTTTGGTGAATGTCTCAGTAATAAAATAGCAGATGAGACCAGGATATGGACTGGGAAGAAATGGAGACAAGCGTTGCTATCCGCCAGGTCCTTCCCCGGGCTCTCAGGACAAAGCTCACACCCAGCGCGTCTCCCCACGACGTGCATTATGGTTTGGATGTGGCTGTCTCCACCACTTGCCCCTGAATGTGAAAGTGCGTACTGGTCTCCCTTCCACTAAAAGTGCCAGGCCACTGAAGAGCCCCTGCCACACAAGTGTGAGCAAAGTAGAGATAAAGAACTCGAGCAAGGAATGGAAGTGAACCGTCATCTGAAAAGGCAGAACGCGAACCTGACTAAGAAGCTAAGAAACAGCCAGAAGGACAGCAGGCAAAGGGACCTGCTTCCGGGGCCGAGGGGGACTGTCCAAGCACGCTCCTGGAGGCCGGGACCGAACCTCTGTTCTCCTTGCAGTCAAGGTACAAACCCTCCCACTGGTGGCCTTCGCAGAGGGTAGCCAAGGGTTGAAAACTCCAAGTTGAAACCTTGGCTCTGCCCTAGAACTCCTTGAACTCTGGTTTGCTCCGCTCGGCAGTGAGGGTGTCCGCTCACCACCAGCCCAGGTCGCTGGGAGAGTGGGGGGGGTTGTGTCAGTTGGATGTCTCTGCCAGGGTGCTTGTGTGACTTAAGTTTGCAACCACGTCTGTTTTCAGTTTGTTCACATACGGGCCCACAGAGCCCAAGGGGTCAGGCACAGGGACCAGCCCAAGGCATGAGGCAGTGGTGCTGACGGCCAGCGTCCTCGTCCACTGGGCAGTCTGTCTCCTGAGAGCACCACGCCACACCCAGAGATCCAGTCCTCGGCCCGCATCTCTTTCCCTGAGACCTGCTTACTTCATTCAGGTGTGATCTGAGATGCAACCTCGACCTGTGTCTCTCAGAGTTGCAAAAGGGGCTGATCATCTTAGGTCATTTGTACAAGGCATGAACAGACCCTGCATGTAACCTTTCTGCTCAAGTTTTAGCTATATAATGTTGAGTCAAGAATCCTAGTCTGTGTGTGGTAGGAAAGAGAACAAGGTTTTCTTTCTGGAAGCATCAACCTGAAAAGTTAACAAGCATGTAATATTCCCACACCCCCATAGTAAATTACTATGGAAAGTGGCCTGCTTCATGCAGTGTCAACTGTTGTTCTTCAGAAACATTTTTTTGCATGTAGGAGAGATTTTACTATTCACAGGGGAAATGTATCTCACAAACCTGGCCTACTTCTGTATGCCTATCCATTTTTGTATGTTGGGTCCTTTTGCTACATTATGACTCAATTCTATTTTAAGAAATTCAGAAAAATATGGTGGTAAAAACTCAAGCAAAATCATCTCCTGAATTTGGCATTCCAAGGACAGAATTTTTTAAGGGTAGAACCATAGCCAGACAGCAGTTTCCCACCCTGACTCCCTCCACTGAAGTCTGATGCTGGCAGCACATTCACCCCATCACTGAACACTGCTGGTTTCTTTCTCCGACTGACTGCCTCGCACCTTCATTTCTCTTGCTGCTGGTGAATTTCCTAAGTCTCAGAATCTGCCATCCTTTCCAAACCCCAGGTAGAAATCTCATCCAGAGGTACAGCAAGATTGCTGGAGTATATATCAATTCACACCTGGAGTCATGGAGGAGCACAAGATAAGTTCCAGCACAGAACTGAGGAGCTAGTGAAGGTATAAGTGAGGGAAAAAAGGAAAATTGAAAATAAACTAAAATGTGGGAGCAAAATACTAAGGTCAATGAGAAGCTAGAGAGGCAAGAAGTCTTGCTCAAAATATTGATGTAATAGGATATTGTCGGACAAAAAATGATAACATGCTTCAAAATATAGGTGGTTTAAGGAGAGACAAGACAAAGCAGAGACTGTGACCTTAAAAGAGAATGTTTACCCTACTGATACCTTCTAGACAAGCATTGTCCAATATGGCAGCCAACAGCTACATGTCATTGATCACCATTTGAAATGTGGTTACTCTAAATTGAAATGTGCTTCAGTTTAAAAATGCACACATGAATTACCAAAGTTGAATCAAGAAGACATAAAAATTCTAAATAACCTAGTATCAGTCAATGAATTTGAAAATGTAAATAAAAATCGATCAATGAAAAAAGGTCAGGACCTGACAGATTCACTGTTGAATTCTATGAGAAATTTAGAGAAGATCTAATGCCACTACTCCTCAAACTCTGTAATGAAATTGAAAGGGAAGCAATTCTCACAAATTCATTCCTGGAAGCAAGCATTACCCTGATATGAAAGCCACAGAAGAATTTGACAAAAAAAGAGATCAATCTCCCAAATGAACACAGACACAAAAATTCTCAATAAGGTACTGGCAAACAGAATGCAGCAAATCATCAAGAGGATTACACACTATTACCAAATAGGATTCATCTTAGGGATGCAGGGATGCTTCAATATATGAAAATCAATAAATGTAATGCATCATATAAAGAGAACCAAGGTCAAAAACCTCATGATCATCTCAACAGACACAGGGAAAGCCTTTGACAAAGCCCAGCACCCATTCATGACAAAAGCCCTACAGAAAATCAGAATAGATGGTCTGTATCTCAACCTGATAAAAGCCATCTATGACAAACTAATAGCCAACATCATACTAAATGGCCAAAAACTGAAAGTTTTCACTCTAAAACTAGGAACAAGACAAAGATGCCCACTATCACCACGTCTGTCCAACATAGTTCTGGAAACATTAGCTAAGGCAATTAGAAAAGGAATGGGGGTAGGAAAGGAGGAAGTTAGCTTATCATTATTTGTGAATGACATGATTCTCTACATAGATGACCCAAAAAACCCCACCAAAAGACTTCTAGATTTAATAACCAAATTCAGCAGCATAGATGGACACAAAATCAACACTCAAAAATCAATAGCATAGCATTCTTGCACACAAATAATAACCTCATTGAGAGAGAAATTAGAGAAGCAACACTTTTCCCAAAAGCATTGAAAAAACCCCGAAATATTTAGGAATTAATCTAATGAAGGAAGTAAAAGAATTTTATGTCAAAAACTGTAGAACTCTATAAAAGGAGATCATAAAGGATATCTGAAAATGGAAAGATATCTCTTGTTCTTGGATAAGAAGTACCAGGATGGTGAAAATGCTCATGCTTCCAAAATTTTTATACAGATTTAATGTAATCCCAATAGAAATAACAGTAACATACCTAACAGACCTAGAGAAAACAGTTTTGAAATTCATTTGGAATGAGAAGAGACCTAGAATAGCAAAAACAATTCTATATGACAAAGGCAAAGCAGGGAGCATCACGACTCCTGACTTGAAATTATATCACAAAGCTACTCCGATAAAAACCGCATGGCACAGCAAAAAAGCAGATGTCAGGATCAATGGAACAGATTAGAAGATGCAGCAAGAATTTCAAAAATTTTCAGCCACCTTATCTTTGAAAAAGGGCCCAAATACCTTCACTGGAAGAAAGCATCTTTAATAAATGGTGTTGGGAAAACTGACAATATGCTGACGATATGCTGATGATATGCTGACAATTAAGCCTAGATCTGTATCTCTCACGATGCACTAAATTGAAATAAAAAAGGATCAAAGACCTAAATATTAAAAGAGAAATGTTAAATCTGTTAGAAGATAGAATATATAGAACTCTTGAAGACATAGGTATAGGCAAAGGCTTTACGAAAAAAATCCAATTGCACAAGACATTTCAAACAGAATCAATAACTAACTGGAATTTCACCTTATTAAAAAACTTTTGCACAGCAGAAGAAACCACCAACAGAATGAAGAGACAACCCACAAAGTAGGAAAAAATTTTGCCAGCTGTTCCTGAGACAAAGGACTATTATCTAGCATATATAATGGACTGAAAAAAATCATATTCCCCTGAATTTAAAGACCCAATTCAAAAACGGGCATCTGAAGTTAACAGACACTTCTCAGATGAAGAAACATAAACAGCAAATAAGTACACTAAAAAAATGTTCAATATCACTGCTCATTCGAGAGATGCAAGTTAAAACAACACTGAGATTCCACCTCACTACAGAAAGAATGGCTATTATCAAGAAATCAACCAATAACAAATGCTGAAGAAATGTGGAAGAAAAGGAACCTTTTCCAGTGTTGGTGGGAGTATAGACTGGTGCAACCACTATGGAAATCAGTGTGGAGATTCCTCAAAAAACTAAAATTAGGAGTTCTGTTTGATCTAGCTATTCCCCTTCTTGATATCTTTCCTAAAGAATTAAAAGGATCATCCCACAGTGATATAAGCACACCCACATTTATAGCAGCACAGTTTGCCATAGCTAAATCTTGGGAACAGCCCTAATGTCCACAAACCGATGAATGGATAGATAAGCGAGTACTACTGTGCCATAAAGGAGGATAAACTTGAGATATTTCTATGTAAATGGATGCATCTTGAGACCATACCCTTAAGTGAAATAAATCAGACACATTGTGGGAGACAACTTGAGCGGGTCCCCTTGAACACAGAACAATTGCTGCAACTTTGATTATATTGAAACTTATTTCCTTATGTTGATGTACACAGAGCTGACTATGGTATTTCCTTCTCTCTTCAATTGGCTCTAAGCATTGCAAATAAGGCTAGCTGAGGAACTGGTATGTAACCTCTAAAGCCATCCGACAGTGTCCTGTTGTCTCCCATAGTGATCTCTGTAAAATACATAGGCACAGCGGGATGGCAGAGCCAGTGAGCTCCAGGAATGTCAACTGGGTATGAGCCTCCAGAAAGAGGCTATGAGTCCCCAGGGCATAAAAGTTTACATATCACAAGCAGGTACTGGTATGTAGTCTTTAAAGCCATCAGACAGTGTCCTGTTTCCTCCCAAAGTGACCTTTGTAAGATGTATAAAGCACAGTGGGATGGCAGAGCCAGTGAGCGAGCTCCAAAAATGTCGACTGGGGGTGAGCCTCGAGAAAGAGGCTGTGAGCTCCCAGGGCATAAAGTGTGCATATCAGAAACTGAAGCAGCAGCCTCCTAAAACAATTTAGTTGCTATCTTGATTGGGTTGTGCAAATTGAGCCCCTTGCATATCTTCACCTGCATTTTGCAGAGATACCTTTCTCACTACCTTGCCAGCCAGCCCAAGTTACTCACGTAGTTCCTGCCATCCTCACTGTCACTCATCCTCAAGCCACCCCCTTGCTTCACTAGTTAACAAATTCTGGGAGAGGCCTAGGATCAAAGCCTTTGTCCGCATGTGCTCACGAGGATTGGACTCAGGACCCCTTGGCTGCCCTTAACCTTGAATATGTCTCAGAATCTTTATTCTCGCCATGGGTTGCATTGGAGGTGGTAGATTGGAATTAACTTATCGGGATTCCAATAACGTCTCAGTGGAATTATAAATATAATTTCTTGGATTGTGAGGAAGACAAGAGAAAGGATTATAATATTTGGATTACCGTACTCATTATTTGGGATTACAATACACATACGTTTAAATATCACATTGTTTCTCTGGTGTGAGAAACCAAAAGGGTAAATAAGGATGAAAATGGATGATTGATATTGAGCAATAGGAAGAAAATGTTCAAGTAGGAAGGAGAACAAGGTCAGGGGGAGGGAGAAAGGAAGAGAGGGAAAAAAAGAGCATGGAAGGGAAAAATGCAAACACGGTGGAGAAGAGGAGTTAAAGGGAGGGCAGAGGACTGGGGAAACACATGAATCAAGACATATTTATTATTTACAGGTACAAATTCCCTATGATGAATGTGATCATTATGTATGTCTAAAAGGTACCAATAAATTTAATTGAAAAATACGTACCATCTTTTGGAAACTTGGTATGAACAAAATAATTTAAAATAGTTTATTAATCTTTAATATTAACATGTTGATATAGTAATACAGATAAATTAAATTAAGTAAACCACTAATATGGTTTATATGTTTCTTTTACCTTTTAATTGTGCATAATAGGAAATCCAAAATTATGAACACAATTTGTATTTGTGACTCACATTATCTTTCTATTGAATAACAGTGTTATACAAAAGCTATGTCTGTAGCCTACAAAGAGGGTAACTTCTGTCTTGGAAATGTTGGAAAATATTTCTAAAACAGAAATACTGAAGTAGAATTGAAGTAGACACCTTTCTTAAGATTCTTACAGGCAATGATCAGTCAAGTATTAACAGCAAGCTTTGGCCACAGTTTTTCTAAATGATAGGTCCTTCCCTAGGAAATGTAGAAGCAGTATCTATGAAATTCTTACACAAATGAACTTTGGAGGAGTGTATTATAATAAGCCCAAGAAAGAACTTGATTGAACTAAAATCTTAGAGACAGAGTACAGTAAGTAGCTCCCCAAGCTTTTTAGAAACATGAAGACTGAAGAACTGTATGAGGATAATAATAATCAGAAACACTGAAATGTTGCTGTCTCCGTGTTAGATACCAACACAGCATATACAACAACTAGGTAAATTATATAACCAGCCTTTGAAAGGATTTTAATTATGTACCAAGTAACAACCTCAAACACAAGATTCATAGTCACATACTGATTGCTACTATCTTTATTTCCATAGCCATGCTGGCTATAAGGGTTCAAGTCCAACAAGGCCACCATTCAAAGGCAAACACATGACTGAGTACTAATTCACATACTTTAAAGTTCCTGCAATAATGGGGGGATTGATGGTGTATGCTCCTCTATCACATCAAGTTGCATACTAGAAAATGTTAAGTCTTAGGATGACAAGCAACTAATTCATAGCAGGTATTATATTAGAAAAACACAGAATCAAAAGAACAAATCAGAAGTTGACCACCAGCATAAGCAAGTGCAATATATTTCCAGACTTTGAATACATCAGCATCAAATCATCCAAGGTGATTTTACTAGACTTAGTGGAGCTGATGGTACAGCATAGACCCTAACCTGATTATGAACTGGTTCAGCACATTTAAGTAAATCAGAAGACAGGGCATGATTTCAGGGCATGTGTTCCATAGACACAAAGGTGTGAAACGAATCCTTCAGATTTTATGACACATAAATTCTTGTTAGAGTAAAGGAACTGAGCCCTCAGTGGCCCAATAGCTAAGATTTGGTGTTCTTGCCATTCTTGTTAGAGTAAAGGAACTGAGCCCTCAGTGGCCCAATAGCTAAGATTTGGTGTTCTTGCCACCATGGCCCAATTCCAGCTTCCAGTTACAATGAAATGCTTTGTTTTTGTTTTAGCTTTTCAGAAGACATGTGAATAAACTGGCGATAATCCAAAAAGAGGGTCACTAAAGTGATTGAGCAGACAAAAACCAGATCCCCAATCAAAAGTTAAAATTTGAAGTTATTGGAAAGGGATAATAGCAGTGCAGCTTAATAATTGGGGCCTTCCTAATTCAAGTGCACAAGAAATTCTTATAAGAAACACCGTGATTTTTAAGTACACATGAACATGTGTACATACACACACAGACACACACACACACCAGGAAACAATCCACGCACACCAAAGAACAATGTAAATCTATTAAACAACGAAAATGAGTAAGCAAGCTTTTTAACAAAACCCTGTTAAAAGTGCCACAATTTCTATTCTAAGACCCTTATAAATATAGAACCAATAGTGCTTTGTACAGCGTTATATCCTATTAAAGCATAGAGGTGGTCAAAACATACAGTGAGTGCTTAAGTGAAAACAAACATAAATAAAAGATGAGAGACACTGCCATTCACCTCCCCCAGAATATTCCTGCTATTCAGACACACTTTTCCCACTGTTGCTGCCACTTTCTGGAGCATTTTTGGAAGGCATCTTTGTCAGTGTCTTCAGACGCTGTGATAAGGAAAATAGCAAATGCTGTAGCACATAGGCGGGCTCACAAAAATGCTACGGTGCGTCCTTAACCACCTCGCTCACAGGAGCTGACATCCTGTGACCTCTGGGTTCCTCAAGTCAAAATGATCATATACTGACTCAGGACATCAAGGCCGTGATGACAGCATCACCCAGAGACTCATGACAGCAGGCTTCTGGGATGGCTTTGGAGAGTGGCAGGATTGATGGGATGCGCACAGTGAAGGTGAGTATTTTGAAGGTAATTAATGTTAGTTTGTCTTTTACTCTAATAATTTTTTATAAATTAAATAGTCACAAAATTTTTCAATTACATATCATGCATGAACTATTTGTTAGGGTGGTATTGAAGTATTCTTTTCAATCAATAATCTTGTCATCAACTTCCGTTTTGTGGGAACAAGAATTTCATATGTCAGTGAGAATGGAAAAGTGGGAAGTTAGCAGAGGAGCAGGAAGAAATGGGAGAGGAACCTCATTATAAAACGCAGTGCAAGGACTGCCGTGATTGTCATGAAAAGCAAAGATGAAAAGAGCCATCTGCCTTAGAGATAAACATGGGCACGGCGGTGCAGTCAATGGCCTCCTGATGCTGTTTCCCGTCTATCAATGTCCTAGTGTTCCAAGAATGCAGAAATGAGCCTTTATTTTTGACTGTTTCACACATTCTGAGACAGGGGGCCTTAGGTGCCTCCTTTCTTGAAGGTGGCATCTTTGGTAGCATGTGGAAGATTAAATGGGAGGAAGGTGGCACGATACAAAGACTAAGTGGCACTGTGGATGACTAATTGCAATAATCAGACCCATAGTATTTTGCTTCTTGAGGAAACAGAGTGTGAGTCAGGGAGACATTGTGAGTGGTAGTTGGTGTAGAAAAAGCAGCAAAATATTAGGCAGAGATAAGAGATAGCACTATGTAGGCAGAGAACCCAGAGGAGAACCCCAGAGTCTTCCACTGAGAAGATAAATAAAGCACAGCCACACGGAATACCTCAGATCCTGGGCAAGCTCTTAGAGCCCAACTATATTTGCCTTCTTTTTTTATTATATAACAAAAAAGAATGTATAGAACAGTAGAAAAATATTGGCAAGAAATGCAAATGTTATGAATGTTATATTATTTTTAAAAGAACAATTCACCTTAAAAATGAAATCTGAAAATGACCCCACGAAAACTACTTTTCACTCGAAATTCATTTTTTTTAACTGTCTTAACTAATTTTTTATATACATATACATAAACATATACATAGTTTTTCTTTCCGTCTGTCACACAAGTGCAACAATATGATGGTTACATATGTGTCACTTATTTGTTTCACTGATAGGTATATTCTCAAGGCATATCCATTTAAGTATGAAAGTGTCTAGTTTATCATTCTTTATAGCTGAGTAGTATTCCATTATATAGAAATAACCACATCTTTTTTGTCCATTCCTCAGTCGATAGGGATTTACCTTGATTCCAAGATCTGGCTATTGTGAACTGGGCTGCTGCAAACACAGATGCACATATATCACTGTGGTGAGATGTTTTTAGTTCTTTTGGGAAGATATCCAGAAGGGGAATAGCTGGGTCAAACGGGACCTCCAATCCTAGCATTTTGAGGAATCTCCACACTGACTTCCACAATGGTTGCACCAGCCTGCGTTCCCACCAACAGTGGAGAAGGGTTCCTTTTTCTCTACAGCCCCTCCAGCATTTGTTATTGGTTGACTTCTTAATACTAGCCTTTCTTTCTGAGGTGAGGTGAAATCTCAGCATTGTTTTCATTTGCATTTCTTGAATGGCCAGTGCTGTTGAACATTTTTTCACGTATTTATTTGCTGTTTGTACTTCTTCATCTGAGAAGTGTGTGTTCATCTCAGATGCCCATTTTTGGGTTGGGTCTTTAAATCTTGGAGG
>RJWM01012085.1:0-57713 GCA_004363535.1 Dasyprocta punctata | reverse complement strand
TCTCTCTCTGTCTCTCTCTCTGTCTCTGTCTCTGTCTCTGTCTCTGTCTCTGTCTCTCTCTCTCTCTCTCTCTCTCTGAAGTGCAATAGATGACAGGTTGGCACTACGAACCTGCTCAGCTCCTACACTTGGCCATGTTCCCCTAAGGTTACATTGCAGCCCCTCTCCCTGTTAGCAGCTATCTACTCCAAAGAAAGAGGCACAGCTGAGGCCTCCAAACTCTACCCATCGGAGGACATTTCAGTTTATGGCATCAAAAATGTGGTGACAACAAGACACCAATTTAACTCATCTTTCTTAGGCATCAGTCCTTGCTCAAAGTGGTCCTGAGAATAGCCCCTTTGCTAATCGAGTGTTCCTTTGAGGTGGGAAGTTTTCATGTCACTCTGGTAGCACTGCTACCTGCCAGGCACCATCCTGAAATGAGTGCTATAGAAAACACAATGTATTGCATCTACCACAAAAGAGCCATCTGGCAGAGGCCACCGTTATGTTAATACACAATACTTGAACAAAAGCTCCTGAATGCTACCTGGGGAGCAGTGATGACTTCACCAAGTATTTCATGTCTGTGTACCCAGGGAGATACAACATGCAGCTAAAGCACCATGGAGAACAACAAAAGGCAGTATCCAATGGCACAGGTGAAAAAGTTGAGTCCAGACAATAAGAGAAAAGGAAGCAAAAGAAGAAGCAGGAAGTTATGTGAGCTGGAAGGGAATGTGAGCACCTGAGATTTAAGGCATCACAGATTAAAGGTTCAATGGTGTACCACATGGGCAATATCAGACAGCAGAAATCAGACAAGGTCCAGGTCCCAGGCCAGGGCCTAAACCAGCACTGACTTCATACACAGGGGCAGAGGAAGACAGAAGGTCGGTCCAGGCCTGAGCAGTTATAGAGCACTGTCTAGGCCAAAGGAGCAGCAAGAGAGTTGAGAACAAGAGCCAGGTCTTGCTTCTGCGCATAGCCCAGGCAGATTCAGGAACCTGGCCACATTCCCAAGGGGGCTCTGCCCCTGAGCAGCTGCTCGGCAGTGCATGAGAAGTCAGGATAAACCCAAACTCTCAGGTCAGTTCAAGGAAAGCTAGAAACTTCAGAAGCAATCTTTGCAAATGATCCCGTTCAAAGGTCAGAACAAATTAATATCAGGAGAGACACCAAAACTGATGATTCTTCAGCCTCCTAAATCTAGTAATAGGGGCCTTAAAATTGGTCTGATCACACCTCTATTCTTGCAGGAGGTGGAAATATCCACACTGTTTTCTATTTGTACGGACAGAGTTATGCAATGTGACAAACAAAAAGAGAAGAAACTTTCCAATCTCAACTCTAGCTCTGCCCTGAGGTTTGTCACCTATTGTGCCAGGTGGTTTGGGAATCCCGAGACTGTAAGAGGAAATAAAAGAGACAAAACTCCCTGCCTTTCCAGTACTTATATTTTAGTGGCATTGTAAATGTCAGATGCCACTAGTGCCTCTTTATGTAATTATCATAAAGTTAAAATAAGGTCATGTACCAATGATAGTTTATTTTTAAATTATTTTATTTAAGAGAAAAAAGACACATATAAGAAAGACAAAAAGCAAAAGAGAAAAACAAACGACAACAGCGAATCCACAACAGTAACATTATAGGTTTACAAAACAAGATGATAGGAACTAGACAATTGTTGCAATATTGCATATCATTACTTTCAACGTGGTTGCTTACATTAACAGATATAGACATGCAAAATTGATCTAATCATATGAGTATTAACCGTTCTTTCTCAATAACGAATACATTCAGCAGTAGTCATTTTAGTTATCTTACATATACATATATACAGATTTAAGTCTTTTTCCCTTTCCATTCCCTCTTTCCTCCTTTCCCCTTTCCCAATTACTTTTGCTCTTTGAGCAGTTTTTTACCCTTACACAGTATTTATTGTAGATTTTGGATCATTTATACTGTTTCAGTTTCTTACACTAAGGAGACAATACAGTATTTACACATGTGGGTTTAATTTATCTCACTTATGAGTAGGGTCTCAAGTTGTGTCCATTTACTTATAAAAATCTCAAAGCAATCTTTCTTGATAGCTGAGTAGTACTCCATTGTATAAAAATACCACATCTTTTTAATCCATTCCTTGATCGATGGGCACTTGGGCTTTTTCCAAGATCTGGCTATTACAAATTGGGTTGCTATAAACACGGGTGCACAAAGACCACTGTGGTACGATGTTTTCAATTTTTCTGGGAAAATGCCCAGAAGCGGGATAACTGGGTCAAATGGGATCTCTAATCCTAGCTTCTTGAGGAATCTCCACACTGATTTCCATAGTGGCTGCACCAGTCTACACTCCCACCAACAGTGGAGTAGAATTCCTTTTTCCCCAGAGCCCCTCCAGCATTTGTTATTGGTTGATTTTTTAATCTTGGCCATTCTTTCTGGAGTGACATGGAATTTCAGTGTTGCTTTAATTTGCATTTCCCGAATGACCATTGATGTTGAACATTTTTTCATATATTTATTTGTCATTTGTATCTTTTTCTCTGAGAAGTGTGTATTCATCTCAGATGCCCATTTTTGGATTGGGTCCTTGAATTTTAGGAGTCTGATTTCTTTTAATTCTTCATATGTTTTAGATAGAAGTCCTTTGTCTGAGGGACAATTGACCAAGATATTTATTACAGTAGATTTGTAGTATAGTTTCAAGTCAGGAATTGTGATGCCTCCTGCCTTACTTTGTTGCCCAGAATTGATTTTGCTATTCTAGATTTCTTTTGGTTCCAGATGAATTTCAGGAATGCGTTCTCTAGCTCTGTGAAGTAGGCAAGTGGGTATTTTGATTAGGATTGCATTAAATCTGTACAACAATTTTGCGAGAATAGCCATTTTCCCAAGGTTTGTTCTTCCTATCCATGAACAGGGAATATCTTTCTATTTTCTGAAATCCTCCTTGATTTCCTTTTTCAGAGTAATGTAATTTTCACTGTATAGATCTTTTACTTCCTTTGTTAGATTGTTTCCTAAGTATTTCGTTTTTTTGGACATTATAGTGAAGGTTATGGTTTCCCTTATTTCTCCCTCAGTGACTTTGTTGTTTGTGTATAGGAATGCTATTGATTTTTGAGTGTTGACCTTGTATCCAGCAACATTACTGAAATCAGTTATTACATCTGGAAGTCTTTTAATGGATTTTTTTGGATCTTCTATGTAGAGTATCATGTCATCTGCAAAGAGTGATAATTTTACTTCTTCCTTTCCTATCCTTATTCCCTTTATTTGTTTCTCTTGTCTAATTGCTCTGGCTAAGATTTCCAGAACTATATTGAATAGGAGTGGTGATAATGGACATCCTTGTCTTGTTCCTGATTTTAGGTTGAAAGTTTTCAGTTTTTCTCCATGTAGTAAGATGTTGGCTGTTGGTTTATGGCATATGGCTTTTATAAGGTTGAGGTAGAGACCATCTATTCCGATTTTCTGTAGGGGTTTTTTTTATCATGAATGGGTGTTAGATTTTGTTGAAAGCTTTTTCTGCATCTATTGAGATGATCAAGTGTTTCTTGTCCTTGGCCCTGTTGATATGGTGTATTACATTTATTAATTTGCATATGTTGAACCATCCCTGCATTCCTGGGATGAATCCCACTTGATCATGGAGTATAATCTTCCTGATAACTTGCTGTATTCTATTTGTCAGTATTTTATTGAGGAATTTTGTATCTATGTTCATTAGGGAGATTGGCCTGTAATTTTCTTTTTTTGGTTGGGTCTTTCTCTGGTTTTGGTATTAGGGTAATACTTGTTTCCATGAATGAGTTAGGGAGACTTACTTCCCTTTCAATTTCATTGAAGAGTTTGAGGAGTGTTGGCATTAAGTCTTCCCTAAATTTCTTGTAGAATTCAGCAGTGAATCCATCAGGATCTGGGCTTTTCTTTGTTGGTAAAATTCTAATTACATTCTCAATTTCATTAGCCGAAATTGAGTTATTCAGCAGTTTTACATCTTCTTGATTCAGCTTTGGTAATTCATAAGTTTCTAGGAATCTGTCCATTTCTTCTGTGTTATTTAATCTACGTGACTAAAGGTTTTTGAGGTAGGTGTTGATGATCTTCTGTATTTCCACAGGATCTGTAGTGATTTCACCCTTTTCATTTCTTATTGCATGAATCTGAGTTTTTTCTTTCCTCTTTTTGATAAGGTTGGCTAGGTGTTTATCAATTTTATTTACTCTTTCAAAGAACTAACTCTTCAATTCTTAATTCTTTGTATTTTTTTTTCATTTCAATTGCATTAATTTCTGCTCTGATCTTCATAATTTCCTCCCTTCTTTGGGCTTTGGACTTGACTTGCTCTTCTTTTTCTAGAAGTTTGAGATGCATCATTAGGTTGTTTATGTGTGATCTTTCCATTTTTCTGATGTGGGAGTTTAATGCTATAAATTTCCCTCTGAGGACTACTTTCATTGTGTCCCACAGGTTTCGGTAATTTGTATTTGCATTTTCATTCAATTGAAGATATTGGTTAATTTCTTCTTTAATTTCTTCTGTGACACAATGATTGTTTAGGAGAGTATTATTTAATTTCCATGTGTTTATGGGGTTCTTGTGGCTTTTTTGTCATTCATTTCCAATTTTACTGAGCTATGGTCAGATAATATGCATGGAATTATTTCAGTTCCTTTGCATTTACTTAAGCATGTTCTGTGGACCAGTATATGATCTATTTTAGAGAATGACCCATGTGCAGCTGAGAAGAATGTGTATTCTGGTGTTGATGGGTGGAGCACTTGGTACACATCTACTAAGTCCATTTGTTCACAAGTTTGATTCAGTTCTGTTATTTCTTTGCTAATTTTTTGTTTGGTTGATCTGTCTCTCTGTGACAGTGGGGTGTTAAGGTCCCCTGTTATAACTGTATTATTGTTTATTTGGTTTTTCATGCCTACTAAGAATTGTCATACATAGTTGAGTGCTTCCATATTTGGTGCATATATATTTATGACTGTAATGTCTTCCTCTTGAAGTTTTCCCCTAACAAGTATGTAGTGACCTTCTCTATCTCTTATGATCATTCTTGGTTTGAAGTTCACATTGTCTGCAAACAAAATAGCTACCCCTGCTTTTTTCTGGGTTTCTGTTGCATGGAGTATTATTTTCCATCCTTTGATTTTTAGTCCATGGGTTTCCTTTTGAGTGAAATGTGTTTCTTGTACACAGCATATTGTTGGATTTTGTTTCTTAACCCACTCTGCCAGTCTGTTTCTTTTTATTGGTTAGTTGAGATCATTTACATTGATTGATATAACGGATATGTACTGACTCATCCCTGTCATGGTATCTTTCTGTTGTTGGTTTTCTACACTTTCTATTTAATTATTTGCCCTGCTTAGTGGTTTTCTTTTGTTGTTGTTCTTCAGATTGTACCTATCTTTGTCTCTTTCTAGAGTGTCTTTCAGTACTCTTTGTAGTGTTGGTTTGGTGGCCATAAATTTCTTCAGTTGTTCTTTGTCATGGAACCATCTTATTTCTCCATCAATTTTTAAAGATAGTTCTGCAGGATACATCAATCTGGGTTGAAAATTGTTTTCTTTCAGGATTTGAAATACTTCATTCCAAGCTTTTCTTGACTTAAAGGTTTGTCTTGAGAACTCTGCCATGATTCTGATAAGCTTTCCTTGATAGGTGATCTGCTTCTTTTCTCTGACAGATTTTAGTATTTTGTTCTTGTGCTGTATTTCTGATACCCTAATTATTATATGTCTGGGTGAAAGTTTATTTCGGTTATGGTTAATTGGGGTTCTGCATGCCTCGCTTACCTGTATATCAGACTCTCTTCCCATGTTTGGAAAATTTTCTGTTATTATCTCTGCAAATAGTCTTTGCAGGTCATTAGTATTGACTGCTACTTTTTCATTTATGCCTATTAATCTTATGTTATTTCTCTTGGCATCACCTTGCAGCTGTTGATTTTTTGTTTCTTGGTTTCTTGCTATTTTTAAGAGATCTTTTCTTTTGTGGCCATAAGCTTCTATGCTGTCTTCAAGGTCTGACATTCTATCTTCAGCTTCATTCAAGTGGTTTTGTCAACTTTTCATGGAATTTTTCATTTCCTGAATTTCCCTTTGAATCTGTTTTATGCATTCTATTTGTGTCTTATATTGTTCATTCAAAATTTCCATCGTTTTCTTATGTTCTTCTATTTTTTTATCTTGATCTTCTTTAGATACACACAGCAATTTTTTTGTAATGGTTGCCATTTCATTTTTTAGCTGAGAAATTATTTCTGATCTGAGTTTCTCTATAGCTTCATGGAGTTGTTTCTTTACTTCATTTGCTATCATTTCAGAAAGTTCAGTTGTGTTACTCCCAGTGTCTTCCATTTCAGTGTCTCTTGGGTTTGTTCTCAGTGGGCTGGGTGATTGAGACTGTCTCTTGGTCTTTTGTTCTGTCATATTCTTCTGGGATCTGTGTGGCTGGGTAGGCAGCCTCTCAATGGATTGCACTAGAACACTGTGCTGGGCAGAGCTTCAATCCTCCAATATCTCTACAACTAGCTGGGGCACACCCACAGCTTATGGCCCTGGACCCTTGTGTCTGTGGTCTGTGAGGCTGGCTGTGTTCCTCTGATGTACTTTGTTGGGTTACTCTGGGATGCTGGGCTGGACAAAGTTTGTATCCTCCCTGTAGATAGCAGGGTCACACCCCTGGAGCTTGTTGCCAGGGTCTAGAACCTGGCTGTGTAGCATTCAGAACCCCCGCAACCCAGGTGGCTAACAGAGATGCATCTCTGGGGTGTGTCACTGGACCTTGAGCCTGGCTGGGTGGAGTTTGGAATCTCTGGGACCCACGTAGCTAGACAGAGGACACCCTGGAGTGTGGCACCACCAGGATCTTGAGTCTGGCTATGAGGAGTTCAGAGACCCTGGAGCATGGGGCAAGCCTGGGCAAGTCCCAGGCATATAGTGCTGGGGGCTTGCTCCTGATTGGGTGGGGTTCACAACCTCTAGGACCTGCTGTGTGGCTGCACACCTGAACAATGGAGCTTGCACCTTGTGCTCTGATGGGCAGAGCTCAAATTCTCTAAGGCCCTGCAGCTATGCTGGCCACTCCCTGATGGGCAGCTCTGGGGCTCTGGGCTGGGCTGGGCTCAGTACCTCTGTGTCCTGCAAGGCTGGCCCAGCCTTCCCCTGATGGATTGTGCTGAAATGCTGGACCGGGTAGAACTCGATCCTCTGCGCAGCTAGTGAGGACACACTCCCCGGAGTGTGTTGCTGGACCCTCCACCTTAGTGGGTTGGGGTCAGAACCTCTGGGAACCAGGTGGCTAGGCCTAGTGCACCTCAGAGTGTGGCACCACCCAGACCTTGTGTCTGGCTGCGAGGTGTTCAGAGCCTCTGGAGCATGGGCCCAATGATAGTTTAATGGTGAAAGAAAAAAAAATGCCCGCGGCTGGTGCATAATCCCTTTATCTGGGACCCAACAAACATGAGAGGTTGGTGGTTGGATACTGGAAACTGAATGCACCTATGATACCCAGTGCATTCTCACTGCCACCAGTCATAGCTTTCCTAGAGTTCTTTGAAGGTACTGAGGCATTTGAAAGCCCAACATCTTCCTCAAGTGGCTTCCATCAGAATCCAAAAATCTGTTCTTTGTCAACCAAAGAAAAAAGAAATTGGTTTTTTGCCCATTATGTGTGAATTATTTTAGTAGCCTTTCTTTACAGATGCTTCCATTTACACCCTGTAGATTTTAAATAAAGACAATTAAATGGCTCTTTCAAGGCAAAGCACAACTGGTGTGATGGAAAGTCATAGTTAAGCACAAGCTTTTAACTGAAATATGCAGCTTGCCAAACAGGCCAAGTACCTGTTGCCAATGCAGTCCAGAAGATGAACTAGTTCTCACAACACTCCTTCTGTACCCTTACTTCCAGGTATCAGGCACTTCAGTACAATACAGCCTCAAAGTCTTACACATTGTGTCTGAGCAAATCACCAACCCAAACACCCAGCAAGGAGTTTGCTTGAAGGTGATCCTGTTGGTAGTCACATGATTCTCCAGGTATGCCTTCCTGTTTTGCTGTGTCAAGGATTCCAGGTTTGGGACCCACAGTTCCAACAGAAGAACTGCAACAAGTTGTGGCCCACCCAACAAAAGCCACATGTGTGGGTAAGCATGACAAGGACACACAAGGCCATGGCACCCAAGCTTCCACCAGTAGTCCCCTCCTTTGCTTGCTAAATTCTGTGGCTCAGCTCTGACTTACTACCTAACCTTCCCAACAGTCAATCAACCTCTGTGGCCCCTTCATAAATGTTTATGCCTGCTCCTAATGACAGTGGTGGATTCACCAGAGTCCTGCAAGCCTGAAAAACAGCAGTGGCAGGAAATCCTGCCATTACCAATGCTTATCTGTTTCAGAAAAAAATTCTCCTTCCCTGTAGGACTTGGATAAGACTTGCAGATGTCCCTTTGTTCATTTATGGCAAAGTCAGACACAGACATCTGCACAAACACACAGATTCCCATTCTGTCTCACCAGTGATTTGCTGTCTGTTTATCCCTACTAGCTGGTCTGGACAAAATGCCCACTAACTTGGCCAAACTGTTGTCAGGTGCACTCCAAAGGCCCCTGAAATAAGGTTTACTCTTGAGTTCTGGAACAATGATCAGAGCCCCTGAATGTTCCCTCCTGAGAATGAGCTGCCCTCAGAGAAAAGCATCTGGATCCACTGTCACAGTCCTCCTGTTCTCCAGTTCTCAATCCTTTCAAGCCTTGCTTATTCTTCCTTCCCACTAAGGGAAAAGCATTCTGATGCCAGACCTTGGAGAGCTTGGAGGTGGCATGATCAGAGTACTGTTGTTATTGCAATATCACCCCTGCAACCCCTGCTATAGTCTGTACAGGGTGCTGTAACAAATACCATACACCCAATGGCTTATAGATTACAAATTTCTTTCTTGTAGCTCTGGATGCTGTAAGTCCTAGATCAAATTGCCAACAAATTCAGTAATGAGTGAGGCCTGTTTCCTGGCCGATAGGCTGCACCTATGTTCTCATCAAATGGAAGGGGTACGCACAGAGGTGGGGTGGGAGGCTCTTTTTTTCCAGTCCTGGGGATAGAACCCAGGATATTTGCATTAAACTATATTCCCCAGACCTTTTCTATTTTTTATTTATTATTTTGAGACAGAGTCTCACTAAATTGCCCAAGCTAGGCTGGAACTCAGTCTTCCTGCTTCTGCTTCCCAAAGTGCTGGGATTACAGCTGTGTACCATCAGGCCAAGCTTTGGGGCCTCTTTCTTCAGGGCACTAATCCCATTCTTCAGGGCCCCTGACCTGAGCTGAGATTTATTTTTATCTGGCACTGCCAGTTCTGATCTCCCACATGTCCTTTCAGTTGCTCTCTTGTTATTTTGCTTTATTTGCTTTTTGTTTTGTTTTCTTGCAGTGCTCAGAATTGAACCCAAATTATGAGAGGTTCTGTTCATGGCCACACAACCTCATGCAAGTTCCTTCACCTCTCAGAGCTGAATTTGCTCCTAAACACTGCGCAAGATCCCTTCCACCCAGGAGGAATGCAAGACAGGACAGGCCAGCAAGCCAAGGCCAGCAAACGTATAGCAGCATGCATATCTCGACCTCCTCTCCAGTGCCCAAGACAAAATAGCCAGTGGCCACCAAGCTTGCCCTGCTGAGGAGTGGATAGGGCAGAGCCATCCTTGAGAGTCTGCTCACTATTAAGGGAAGAAAACCAACCAGGTCAGCTGAAAAGCTGAGCTTTGAAATCCCAGCAAGTGGTTCCTAGGTGGCCAAAAAAGGTGCAATGGGATGTCTTGTTTCTATTTCCTATGCACTTACCAGGGTAAAGGCTGCATAAGCAGGTTAAAATATTCAGTTTTAAAATCGCTTTTGGTTGGTCCCATAACAATTCATTGTGGCAGCACCAACTATCAACTGCTGCTTAATAAATGCATTGTCTCTGCTAAGATCTGTGGGGAGGCACAGTTCTAGAAGATGCCTTGAGATGGACAAAGGTAACTCCTCATCTTTTATGGAAGCCCAGCAAAATTGGGAGGCTTGCTAAGTTTACCATGCAATAGACAGTGTCACAAAATTTCCTCGAGGCAAGTTTCATTAGGTCAGCACAGGAGTCGTACTGAGGTTTCCTATAAATTCAAATTTGAATAATCTCACCTGCAGTGAACTTTCTATTTGAATTTGTTTTCTCTATTGTTGCACATATCCATCAAGGCACTCAAACTCATCCCCACCTGACCCCACAGTGGCACCCCCTATTGGGCCTTGTGGACAGTTTATTATTTTTTTAATTTTAAACAGAAGAAAAATAAATCAAAGCAAAACGGAATTTCACAACAGGCCAGTTGGAGAGTAACAATAATCAACACATTGCATATTGTTATATTCACAGCAGTTGTTTAGAGTATAAGATATAGACATGAAACATTGTCCAGAAAATTATTAGCACAAAACTGAGAAGTATATTTTCAAGGTGCATCCATTTAAGTGTGAAAATGTCTAGTTTATTGTTCTTTATAGATGAGTAGTATTCCATTATATAAAAATACCACATCTTTTTTGTCCATTCCTCAGTCGAGGGGCATTTAGGTTGTTTCCAAGATCTAGCTATTATGAACTGTGCAGCTATGGACAGTTTATCTTGTAACCTGAAACAGATCCCTTTCCTCCTCAACCAGGGACTTCGCTGTGAGACCCCACATCCCTGGCCAGCTGAGAACACCCTCCAACCTTTCTCAGGGGAGCTCTACCCCAAGTCTGCACAGATAATCCCTCAGAGGCTCAAGAAATTTATTCCAAAGCCCAAGATATAAGAACCTCACCTATTCAAATTTAAAAAGCACAATTTTCCTCTCTGACCTAGCTTTTCTACTTCTAGAAATTTACCCTGAGGAAATGTGCTCCAACAAATGCATATATAATAACGTTCATCAGAGCACTGCTGAATTTAAAAAAATTGGAAACGATTTAAATGCCTAGCAATGCAGCATTAGTACATAAGTCAACACTAATGATAAACTACATAGTCATTAGAAATAATATATATGCTATAAGATCTATGTTTAATAACATAATAATGCATATAGTTAAGTGGGAAAAATGTTGTATGAGTTCAGTTTGCATGGCTATCCACCCAGGGGCTTTGGCTGCATGTTCATCAAGAACCCCAGCTGTTGCCACGATGCCCTAGCTACCTGATGCCACCAGAAGCAAGCACTGGACTTGGACTCAGGCCCCACTGCTCTGGCACCAGGTCCAGATCAACAGACCAACATAGGCTGCGGCACTTCTTCCCACTTCCAGGCCCAGTAGAAGCTCTGAGACACAGAGTAGGAGCTGGCTTCTCCAATGACCACCTAGAGGGACTGGTGACAAAGCGCAGAAAGGCCAGGAACTGATGTCCTGTGCAGCACATTTTAGCCAATAAGAGGGAGAAATCAGAAAATGAGCTTGGCTAAGAAAATCTCTCTTTTCCAACCCCTAAGCAGCTCTTCTGACATAGTGGTCCAATATAGCCTCTTAGAAAACAGCAACTGTGCTTTCTTGTGAAGTTCTTGTTAGCTCAGTAATTTGAGGTTTTACCTTCCCTGCCTTCTTACCTTTCCTTCACTGTTGCTGCCCTTCCCAGTAAAACCTGAGTAAATAAACGAGGCAACTGGGCTAAAAGAAAAAAAAAATCTAACAGATAGCAGATGAGTATACATACACATGTAAATGCAAGACAAAGAGAATTATAGTCTGATGACTTGTGCTCTCATTTTTATACTTCACATATTTTTCTTAATTTTAATAATGGATATACTCAAACTTATAATATGTATAGTTTATTTTTTAAAGTACTAGCCACTGAAAATCTTCCGCCTCCCCCCAAGGTTAGCTGACTGCAAAGTGAGAAGGAATAGCCTCTAAGATTGCCCTCATCTTTGACACCAATGGCTGGTTTGGGAGATTCCCCCACCCCAGGTTTGATAATTCTCTGGAAAGATTCACAGAACTCACTGAAAGCTATTATAGTCAAGCTTATCGTTTATCACAGAGAAAGGATACTCATTAAAATTGGCCAAGGGAAGAGAGAGGCTCATGGGCAGAGGCAGGAAAAGGACCAAATGTGAAGCTCCTTTGGCCACTCCCTGCAGAATGAGAGACAGTGTTCCTTTCCTGGCATCAACATGTAACAATATGCACAAAACATTGCCACCCAGGTTTGCTAACCCAGGTCTCTGTGCCCAGAGATTTCATTGGAGATTCATCACATAGGCACAATTGATTATTCATGAAGCTGGTCTCAATCTCCAGCCCCTACAGAAATCAGCTGATAAAACGTGATCCAAAGTCCCCACCTAACATCATATTAAACTACGATTGACTCCAGACAAGCAGACACTCCACACAGACATGGCACTGCAAAGGTTTAAAGATGACCAGCCAGATACTGGGCAATGACCAGACCTCACTTGAGATAAAGTTAAATTCTATACTACAGAACCCCTGTAGAATTCCTCAGTGGTCCTCTATTGGCTTCATGGTAAGGACAAATCTTCTTCAAGACCTCACTGCTGCCGATTCCTCTGAATGCCCACTCATTCCCTCACTTCACATAGACTCCTCTGCTCTCATCAGTCTGCTGTCTGCTCACACTGCCTCTTATCTCCAGGCACTTGCAGTCTGCATCCTCCATGCAGAGCACCTGGCTAACCCCCAGTCTCTGCTTTGCCACACTGAAGCACGGCAGGTCTATGCCTGGGACTCCTACACCCACAATGCTTTCTTTTCCCTATAGGCCATCTCTCAGTCAGCAGCCCTCATGAAGTGATTTTTTTTTTGAAATATTGTTTCTTTGGGGAAAATAACACCAGAAATAAAATCAGTACTGGTGATGGAAGTAAAGAATCTAAGAAATGATTTTCTTTGCTAAAAAATGGAACTTTGGGATAGATTAAAGAGTGAACTATCAAATGTGCCAATACTTCATATAACACTTTTATTCTTTTTCGAGGAAAATAGTTCATGAGTCAATTCAACAAGATGTCCTACCACTGTAAAAAAAAATTATATGCTGAGTTAAAAATAACACTAGTGATATTTGAAAAAATAATTAAGTTATGTTGTGTGAATATGCAGGGAAAACAGATAACTATCAATAGAGTTAAATACCTGACATAAAACTATATTTATTTATGTTTTTGACACACATAATATATGTGCGTATTAATGAGGTACAATGTGACATTTTAATGCACATATACACTGGGTAATACTCAAATCAGATTAATGAGCATATCTAACACCCTAAACTTTTATGGTTTCCTTATAGTTAATGTATTCTAAACCTTCTCTTCTAACTATGTTTATATTACAATGTATTATTTTAACTGTATTCACCTTACGGTGCCATAGTACATTAGAACTTATTCCTCCTATTTAAACATAACCTCGGACCTCATGACAGCTTCTCCCCAACCTTCATCTCCCCTGCTAGCCCCAGTCTTTAGTAACCACTATTCAGTCAACATTATGACATCAACTTTATTAGTCTGTGCATAATTGAAACCACATAGCATTTCTTTCTGTGCCTGCCTTGTTTCACTGAACATAATGTCCTCCTATGTCCACCTATGTTGTCACAAATGATAGGATTTCATGGTTTTTATGACTGAATAGTACATATTCCATATTGTGATATACCATTTTTTTTATCTGCTCATTTGTTGATGGATGCTTAGTTTGATCCCATATTCTGGCTATTGTGAATTGTGCTGCAGTGAACATGGAGGTGCAACTGTCTCTTCAAACTGCTGATGTCATTTCCTTTAGGTCTGTACTCACTAGTGCGATACAGTAGTGATCATATACATAGTAGTGGTACTTTTAGCTTTTTGAGGATCCTACACACTGTTCTGTATAATGTCTGTGCTAATTTGCATTCCTACCAACAGTATGTAAGTATTCTCCTGTCTCTACATCCTCACAGAATTTGCTCTTTTTGGTCTTTTTAACAATAGCCATTCTACCAATATGAAGTATTATCTCATAGTGATTTCAATTTATATTTCCTGAGGGTTAGTGCTATGGTTTGGTTCTAGCCAAAGGCTTGGTCACCAGCCTGTGGCACTGTTGAGAGGTAGTGGAACTTTTAGGAGGTAGAAGCTAATGAAAGGAAGTTGGGTTACTCTGGGCCTACTTTTGAAGGAAGTATTGGGGCCCCAACCCCTACCTCTTCTTTTCTTTGCTTCCTGATTGCCGTAAGATGAACTGGCTTTCTCTGCCTCAACTCCCTCCATGATATATACAGCACCACCACAGATCCAAAGCAACAGGGCCACTGACCATAGAATGAAATTTCTAAAACTGTGATAAGCCAAAATAAATGCTTTCTCCTTATAAGTTGTTTAGCTCAAGTATTTTGTCACTGTGACAGAGCCCTGTGTAACACAGTTAGTGATATTGAGAATTTCTTGATATATCTATTGACCATTTATTTGTATGTCTTCTTTTGAGAAATAGCTATTCGGGTCTTTAGCCCATTTTTTAATTGGTGTTTGTTGGTTGGTTGGTTGGTTGGTTTTTTGTACACTTAAAAATGCATTGTGTGTTAGATATGACCAAAGAAATTCCAAAGAATTTTCCAAACAACTTATTTCTCCTCGTAATTATCCTTTGAGGTTAAATAATATAAATACCTTCCATTTACATACATACAACAGATACCTGGAAAGGTGAAGTCACCCAAGATCACACAGCTGTAAGATGTGCAGCCAGAATGGGTATCTGAATTCTCATCCTACAATAATGACATGATGCACCAAGAGTACAAACTTCAAAACACCATGAGGTGAGGTTAATTTGTTCAATACTATACTCCCTGCTATTAGCATAGCCTGTGGCAGCTGAAAGATACCCAGCAAAGGTTTATTGTTAATTAGGAGGACTCAACATTTTTGAATGTCCATTAATTAATTAGACAGTTGGTCCAATATGTCAAACAATCAATGAACATTTGAAAATAGAAAATTGCTCATCCAGACATAAGGATTCTATCATTTGAGGACCATTTTATGGATGTGAGGGAAAGCAAATAGGCTAGAGACTTGAGAAAGTGATCCATGGAAAGAAAAAGTTTGACAATAAGAGCTAGCAGATGACTTTCTGGGATGAGTAAGTTAAGATACAATTAAATAAGTTTCTTGTTGAATTTTTGACTGTGCTGTCAGGTTCATTACTCAGTGCCCATAAGGCTTAAATTGAAAGAAATAGAGAGTTTAAAAAATGCAAGTGACCTTGGAGGTCATTAAATTTAACTTTTTCATTTTGCCTGTGATTTTCATAAAAAGAAGGCAAGATCTAGTCATGAGCGGATATTTATGGTTATTGCTCCCTATGTAGAAATTACCTCCTTTCCCTCTTCAGGGCATCCTGGTTGAACTCATTCTGCAAGGCTCTTCTTGACTGCTAGGCACACCATATACATTTTCCTACACCCTGGAAGCTATTGGAAGTCATTTAATCTCCTTCTAGAGCCCATAGCACATGGTTTGTAGCATCTTTAATAATTAGTACTTTTTGGATGCTTAGTACATGTCTAGTTTCCCAAGATAAGTGCTGGTATATTAAGTATGTGTTAGGGATCAACAGTTATTTGTTGAATAAATGACTCCACTGTCCATGTCTCAAGAACTGCCCTGCATACCAGGTTTCATGTCCCATGCCATGCTAGCTCAGGGACTTTTGCAGGGAGATGGCTTTGTGCTTATTTTCTCTCATCTTCTGGGAGTAGGTAGCCATAGCAGTGAAGACTATAAGCTTTAGAGCAATCTTCCTGGGTTCACTGCCTTTCTCCATCACTAGCTACTCACTTAGGCATCCACTTCACTTTGTTGTCCCCCTTTGTCTCTAAAATGGGACCAATAATCATATCTCATGGGGTTTTATGAGGAGTAAATGAGTAAGATAATTTAACTTAAAATAGTGTTTAGCACATAGCAAGTCTTCAACAGATGCTAGAAAACACAATTGTAATTTCTTATTATTGTGCCTAGAATAAAATCTGGCATATAGCAAGTGTACACCACACGATAACTGCTGCCAGTTCCCTTGGCATCTAAAAATTTTGTCACTACACTTCACTACAGAAAATTTCTAATTTTCAGAAGGACAAAGAATACAGAATAGGCTGTTGAAACTGCTCCACAGACAGTCATCAAATAGCCAGGGAAATGGTAGAAAGGCTTATCTATGCAGGAAGAAGTGTGTATAACTACTACAGACTCTTAAAAATTCCATAAAGTTGAGTGAGCAATTAAAACACATTAGGGACCAATTCCATATTTGCTCCCAGAACCAAATACTGTAATTGTGTCACTGTACTAATGTCATCATTTCCATTTAGTAGAAAGAGTTTCTCAGGTCATAAACACAATGGCTTTTCATTCTACCATAGCCAACTGTGATGTGCATAATAGAGACCTAATGACCCAGTCAGCTTAATCAAAGCAAGGAATTTTTTTTCTAGAAGCTTCTGTCACATAAATTATATAATCTAAACTTAAGCTTATGGCACAGCTCAAACACAAGGCAATATTCATTCACGTTTATGAAACTCCTGGCTATGAACATTTAAAACATGCTGAGCCAAATCCTTTCAACTCAAGAAAACAAGAGTTTCCTCAGAGTGAGTCATGAAGGAGAGTATCAGTTATGAGACGTGATTAACCTTTTCTGCCCTATGACCACATTTCACAGATGATGAAAAAAGAATTTACTCTCTAACCCTGGCATCAGTGTCTTTACTCTAATTTTAGATATTAATCTCAGCCTCTGTAGCTTGTGGTAAAATGACAAGAAATCCAAATTTTATTGTGTTTTCTTTCCATCATTATTGTGTTTACCATATGTTGACAAATAGTCTAAACATCCAGCTTCGTCAACAGCAGTGGGGATCTGTGAGATCTTCAGACTTTCCATTTCTTCTCCTTTGCATAATCTTCAACAGAACAGTTAAATGTGTGGCTTCAAGGTCTTTGTGTCCAACCTCATAAGTCTGCTAGACAGGTGAGCTACACTTATCTCCAGAAGGTAGAAACAGAAGTCCTTGTTTGAACTAGCTTTTTCCATAGGACATTTGTGAAAAGAAATGAGACCATTTAATTCCATTGTTAAGCCGTATGATCAGGGTGACTGCCTTCTTATTCTTGGGGAGGAAAGTTTCATCGCCAGAGATGTTCTTGATGTATTTCTGTCTGAATTTTACTTCAGGATGAGTCTTTTGTTTTTGTAGAAAGTTTCATTTTTCTTCCTTGAAGGAAAAGGAACCCTGCTGTAAAATTCTGTTCTTTCTAAAGAAGAAGGGCTGCCACATGTTGCGGAGTATCACAGGGACCTGAACTTCCTGTGAATACAATGATTTAATAATAATAAAATAAGGATGTAAATGAATAGCAGATGAAGTGAGACATCCTGAGGATGCATCAGCACAAACCATTAAATAAATTATGGCAGCCACACAATGTAACATCAAGCCTTCTTGAAAGGTGGAGGCAGTTTTTATACTGATGTGCAATGTTTTCCAAGTCAACCTATTATTAAGTGAATAAAGTCAGACCATAATCCCTCCCTGAGAGTCAGAGCCACGCATGGGCCACTGTGGGGAGATTTAGCCACTAGCCTTTTCCCTTAAGTTGGCACCATTCACGAACTTCAGGGGAGGAGAACAAGAACCCAACAAGAAACCAAGCAATTCCTGTGAGTCAGTGCCACGTGCAGCCTGCTGGGGGAAGTATGAGGTGCCAGCCCCTTTCAGCACCCAGACTAGGAGATAAGAAGAGCCAATGGCGTCCATCCCATCCATAAGTGATTGGCTGATTTGGAGAAACACAAGCGGCAGTGACAGCCATTGAGGTAAAATACAATTTAATGCTTGAGAGTTTAGTGTTTCACTAACTTTGCAGATCTAAAGCCCATAGTCTGATCATCTATTCAGAGGATAACAACACACAATGTAGTATCTATGGGGGATCGCCTTCTGAAGGTAGCAGCCATTGTTAATACCCTATTACTTTGTTTTGAAGTCCTGTATCATTTTCCTTATTTTGTTTGGTTGGGTTTTATTCTATTTTGTCTTGTTTGATTTTATTATATCAAATGGCATGGGCAGCTATTTCAAAGATTACAAGATACATTATGGTAGCCATTTTGAATTTACTATTATCTTGTTTTGAAGTCCTTCATTTTGTTCATTGTTTTGTTTTTATTGGTTCTATTCTGTTTTGATTTGTTTGATTTTTACTATGTCTGAAGTTATGGCAGCTATTTTGAAGACAACAAGAGGCATTATGGTAACAACTGTGGATTTCTTGTTATTGTGCTTTGAAGTTCTGTATCACTCTGGTTTGTTTTGATGGGCTTTATTCTGTTTTATTTTGCTTACATTTATTCTCTTTAAAATAAGAATTACAAAAAAACTAAAAAATAAAGTTATGCCATGAACAATGAGTACACCATGCTATAATCGTGTGTGTGTACTATGTATGTATAACTACATAACATTATTCTCATATATGCATAGAGTTTCACTGGATAAATCCATGGAAATTGATAGCAATGGTTGTCTCTGGGGAGGTAACCAGGGATTTAGCTCACTGTGCTGAAAGGCAGACTTGTTTTTTTACTGTATACTCTGCATATTTTACTGTAATATAGTATTTTATTGAAAAAGGCCTACATTTTTTTAAAAACTGAAGGTTGATTCTATTTTAAAAATTAGGAAAATTGTCATTCATATGTAAAAAAGTAACAAACCATGGTCTATACAAGGATTAACTCAAAATGGATTTGAGCTATAAATGTTAAATACAAAACTGTGAAACTTGGAGAATAAAATATTGTAAAACACTATCAAAACCTGGAGATGGGTTAAGAGTTCCTAGGAATGGCACCAAAAATCATGATCCACTTTAAAAATTGATAAATTAAACTTCATTAAAAGTTAAAACTTGTGCTTATCAAAGATTGTATCAAGAGAATAGAGCAAGCCATAAACATAAAGAAAATATTCATCAATGGCATATTCAACAGCAGACTTTTATCCAGAATACAGAAAGATTCTCAAAACTCAACCATAAACAAATAACCCAATTGAAAAAAAATAAGTAAAACACTTGAACAATTTACCAAAGACTTCTTTTAAAGTATGTTAAATAAATGCATGAAAAAATGTTTAATATCATCAGCCATTGGCCAAATTAAAATCATGATGAAATATCACTACAAGTCTATTAGAGTGACTGATGATACTAAATGTTGGGAAGGATGCAGGTCAACTGGAACTCTCATACACAAGAGATTTACAAAATAAAACCACTCTGGAAAATGATTTGGTAGTTTCTCATAATATTTAGCATTTACTTACATATGGACTCAATAATCTCATTTTCAAATACTTACCCTAGAAAAAATGAAACTTATGTTCATGTAAAAACTTATACACAAACTTTATAGTAGATTCATGTCTGATAGCCAGAAGCAGGAAATAATCCAAAAGTTCTTCCTTAGCCAAACAGATAAACACAGTGCAGTATATCCATAAAACATACCATCATTTTGCAGTAAAAGCAAAAGGTTTAGAGACACATTAGTAATACATGGAACAACGACAATTCAATGAATTTTAGAGTCATTCTGCTCATTGAAAGAAGCAAATCTCCAATTAAGAGGTATATATTGTGTATCTGGGTCAGAAAAAGGCATGCTGTGGAGGGATCATCTTGGAAGATAATGGAATTGTTCTGTTTCCTGATTGCTTATTGGCTGCATAAAGAGACATGTTAAAGCTCATAAACCTGTACACCAAAATAAAAATTGGGCATTTATTGTGTGATAATTTAATTTAAATGGAAAATAAAAAGAATTGTGGCTTCTACCTTCCAGAAGTCGTGTGGAATAGATTGGTAGAACTAAGTTATTGTTACAATGTTCCAATATTACATATGAAATAACAAAAATTGAGTCTAAGTTGACTGTGATAAGATATAGATACATAATATAATTCCTAGAGGAACCACTAAAAAAGTAAAACAGACATAATAACAAAAGTCTAAAAAAGAACCAGAAGAAATATTCTATTAACCCAATAGAAGACAAGAATGGAGAAACAGAGGAATCAGAAACAAGATGAGTAGAAAACAAATAGAAAAATTTTTTATCTAAATCAAATTGCATTAACAATTATATTAAAAGTAGATGGACTAAAAACACAAAAAACCCCAAAGACATTTAGACTAAATAAAAACAAAGACAAAAGCATATGCAGCCTATTAAGGACACATTTTATTTTTTTTTTATTTTGAAGAGAATAAAACCCAATAAAATAAAACAGAATACAGTCAATCAAAACAAAACTATGAACATGGTACATGACTTCAAAAAAAGATAAAAGGAAATCAATAATGGTTACCATAATGCCTCTTGTTATCTTCAAAATAACTGCCCATACCATCAGGCATAATAAAATCATACAAAATAGTACAGAATAAAACCAATGAAAACAAAACAATGGAAGCAATACAGGACTTCAAAACAATACTAAAACAACAGTGGCTACCATAATGCCTCTTGTTATCTTCAAAGTAGTTGCCTCTATCATCAGAAATAATACAATCAAACAAAACAAAATAGAATAAAATCAATCAAAACAAAACAATGAAAGCAATACAGGGCTTCAAAACAAGATAATAAGAAATTAATAATGGCTACCATAATATATTTTATCTTTGAAATAGCTGTCCATGCCACCAAATAAAACAAAATTAGACAAACTGAAACAGAATAGAACCAAACTAAACAGAACAATGAAAACAACATGGGATTCAAATCACAATAATAGCTTAACAATGGCCACTGCCTTCCCTTTTTAGACACTGTCTCCCCTTTCACTTTCACAATATGTATTGTGCATTTTGGATCCCACTAACTCCTTTAGTTTTTTATACTAGGGAGACAATACGATATTCATCCATGTGACTCTGAACCTTTTCATCTGTAAGTATGATCTCAAGTTGTATCCATTTACCTGCAAGAATCTCAAGGTTATCTTTCATTATAGTGAGTAGCTTTACATTGTATAAAAATGCCATGTCTTTCTTGTCCAATCTGCAGCTGATAGGCAAGCTACCCCCACTTCTTTCTGGATCCTTGTCACATAGAACATTGTTATCTCCCCTTTGATTTTCAGTCTATGAACCTCCTTTCAAGTTAAATGTGTTTCTTGTATAAAGCATATTGATGAATCCTGTCTCCTGATCCACTCTGCCTGTGTTTCTTTTTATTGGTGAATTGAGGCCATCTACAATAATGGTTATGGTCAACATGCACTGTCTCATCTCTGCCATGCTACTTTCCTGCCTTTGGCTGCTTACTCTTCCTCTCCATTCAATTGTCTGTCCCACTTGGTGATGCCCCTCTGCTGATGTTCCTGGAACTGTGGACATTTTATCTCTCTCTAGAATGTCCTTCAGGATTCTTTGTAGGGTTGGTTTGGTGGTCATGAATTCCTTCATTTGTTCTTTGTCACGGAAGTATCTTGTTTCTCCATTAATTTTGAAAGAAAGTTTTGCAGGCTATATCAATCTGGGTTGGAAGTTGTTTTCTTTCAGGACTTGAAATACTTCACCCCAAGCTCTTCTTGACTTGATAGCTTGTGTTGAGAAGTCTGTAGTGATTCTGATGGGTTTTCCTTTACAGGTGATCTGTTTCTTTTCTCTAACAACTTTTAATATTCTGTTCTTGTGTTGAATTTCTTGGATCTTAATTATTATATGCGTGGGTGTAGATTTATTTTGGTTATGGCTAGCTGGAATTTGATATGTCTCACTATCTGAATGTTACTTCCTTTTCCCATGCCTGGGAGGTTTTCTGATGTTATTTCTGTAAACAGACTTTTAATGTCATTTGTGTTGATCCCTGCTTTTTCGCTCACACCTATTATTCTTAAATTATGTTTCTTTGCATAACTTTCACGGTTGTCTTGCAGCCGTGAATTGTTACCTTCTGGTTCCTTGTTATTTTTAAGAGATCTTTCCTTTCATGATCACAAGCTATAAACCTGTCTTCAAGGTTTAAAAGTCTATCTTCAGGTTTCTTTCAAGCAGTTATGCCAGCTTTCAAAGGAGTTTTTAATTTTCTGGATATCTCTTTGAATCTGTTTCATGTAATCTTTCTTATATTGTTAATTCAAGGGTTCCCTCATTTTCCTATACTCCTCCATTTTTTTATCTGTCTTCTTTACAGGTGATTAGCAATTCTATTATTATGCTTTTCATTTCTTCTTTTACCTGAGATAATATTTCTGTTCTAATTTCTTGTATAGCCTCATGAAGTTGTTTCTTTACTTCATATGCCATCACTTCATAAATTTCAGGTGTGTGACTCCCAGTCTCTTCCGTTTACATCACCTGGACTTGCTCTGCTTGGGTTGGAGGCCAGAGACTGCCTCTTATTCTTCATCTTGACATATTCCTGCGTTCTTCCAGACAAGTGTATAGGGGGTCCCAGGCACTTCCCTCACTGGCTACAATTTCTCTGAAGCAAGACTGTTTCTTCTAGCCAGTGCTGGCTATAGATGTGCTAGTGCAGGACTCTCTGTTGCTTTTCCCATCCTGTGTTGGTTCCCCATGACTAGTGGAGTGTGCACAGGAGCAGGGCTGGCCACCTCCTCCTAGCTGGTTACTGCCTTCTGGCTGGTTACCGTAGAGGATCTTCCATGATGACTGCCAGAGTGCATGAGGGGGCAGGGTCCACCACTGCCTCTCAACCAAGCTGGTGACTGGCAGGGAGCACCCACGATAGCCATTGGAGTGTGCACAGGGGCAGAGCTGGCCACCGCCTGCAGACCTGGGCTGGTCACTGGTGGGGATCCTCCACTGTGGCCCCTGGAGTGTGTCCAGGGGCGAGGCTGGCTACTTCCTCCAGACCAAGCTGGGTACCTGCAGGGAACCTCTGTGATGGCTGCTGGAATGAGCACGGGGTTGGGGCTTAGTCCTCACAATTTCCACCAGCTTGCACCCAGCTAGGAGCTGCTGGAGGAAGCCCACAGCAGTTCCGGTTCTGGGCTTATCCAGCCCAACTCCAAAACGGCTCCCAACCAATTGCTCTCTCCTGCAGGAGGACCGAGTCCTCTGCATTCACCACCAGCCAGTGCAGTCCTCTGTGTGTGCTGCTCCCCTCCATCACTATGTCTCTTTGCAGAGGCCTCTGGGGTCACCAGCTGCCACAGTCGCTGTGACCCTGAGTCCCCAGGTTCCAACAGCTCCTCTTACACAGTGGGATTGGCTCTGGGCAAAGGCACCACCAGCCACCACCTTCTTCATTGAAGTTTTTGCTTTTACTCTCTCTGTGGGCTTCAATTCTCACTTTAGATTCTTCATGGGTCCAAGGGACCCACTTCCTTCCTTCTTGTCTTCCCCATGATGCTCTATTCCAGCATCTGGACTGTATCTCTCAGAGAGGCTGTTTACTCTGCTGCTTATTGTTCTGCCATTTTCCCAGAAGCCAAAGGACACATTTTAATATAAATCCATAAATAGGTTGAAAGGGAAAAGATGAAAATAAAGCACATCATGTAAATACTAATAATACAAAAATTGGAGTATTTTGAAATAGATTTCTAAACAGGAAGCACAATTAAATATTAAAAAGATCACTTGATAATGATTCTTATAATAATATATCAGGGAGTTAAAATATGTTTACCTATCATGGAGTTAGACTATATAACCTAATATTAATGCTTCAATATACAAGAACAAAACCTCATTAAGTCACATTTCATAGATGAAAAACTTGTGAATGACTTCAAAACATGTATTTTAAATATATCTGTCAAACTTTACAAACTTAAAGTGTGATTTCTGTGTTAAAATTATTGAAGTTTTAAGTATTCCCTTAAACAGTGAAAGATGATCCTTATTTATTACCTAGAACAATTGTATAATTTTCTGTTAATGGTATTGGCACATTGGTTAAGCAGGTTACTATATAGTATTAGAGTCCATAGATGACACACATGGGGAAAAAGTAGTGTCTTTTCAAATAAAAGTTAATTTCTTTGAAAATAAAAAAAAACTGACAGAAATAATGAAAGAAATAGACAAAGCCACAATCAGAGCTTTGGCGATTCTAATGCCCATCTTTAAGTAATTTAGAGAACAATTAGAAAAAAATGCCCAATATATAATATCTCAATGGCTATAAAATTCTCTGACCAAACTGACATTTACAAAACACTAAAGCTATGAAATATCCATTTTTTCTAGTGTATGTGTAATATTCATGAAGATAGAATTATATATACTGTTCTTTTAAACAAATTCCAATTAATATAAAAAGATAGAACTTTTAGTTTCCTTAGATTAAGGATCATCCTCAGCCTATGTTTAACTTTTAGAAACAACAAAAATAGTACAAAGAGAGGAAAAAACATTTATTGTGCTCCTTTCAAGCCTTAAAAAAATCACATAAAATTTTGAGATAAAATATAAAATATATACATTGCTCTTCTCTCTCTCTCCCTCTCCTTCCCTCTCTCTCTTTCTCTCTCTCTCTCTGTGTGTGTCTATGTGTGTGTGTGTGTGTGTGTGTGTGTGTGTGGTATCAGGGCCTTTGCCCTAAGCTACATTCCCAGCTCTTCTCTTTTTTTTTATTTTGAAGATGGTATCATTACATCTCTATATGGTCCAGGATAGACTCAAACTTTCACTTCTCCTGCCTCAGCCTCCCAGAGTACTGAGATTATAGGCATGCACCACCATGGTTGGCTATAATTTTCATTTTTAAAAACTTTCTGAAACATTGTACATAGAGAGCCCTCACTCATATAGTCCGTATAACTGAAACTTACAAGTATTATGACCTTGCAAAAGCAAAGACTGCCAGTACCATTACTTACTAATGTATGACTGTTTAAAATTGGGAATAAGGGGAATATTTGATTAAAAAGAATTGTGTAAAACAACTTCTCTTATCCCTTTCAAAGCCATCCCAAACAACATAAACAATGAGCTATAGAATAAATATTCCTTAAAAGGAATAGGGAAAGTGCCAAAACTTGAAATACAAAACGATGCATATCTGAAAAGTACTGTAAAATATGGTCTCAAAGGGGAAAGACTAATAAGGACATACTTTCAGACTTTAAATGACTCACAAATGTCTGTGAAAGTTGGTGTTACATTCCCAAGAGACTAATCTATTCATCAACTTTGTATTAGATCTATGAAAAGGTGAGAGCATAAGAAAAGCATACTGGCCAGTGGATAGAAGAGGTCTATATAAAGGAGAAACCAAGACAGAGATCACTTCCACTACCAAAAACAGCAACTCAAGTGCAGGAGATTCAGATTGCCAGGGAAAAAGAGAAACAGGAGGCGACTGGTGGTTTTATAAAAACTGCACAGAATACTTTTTGGTTGCTGAAAATTGTGAAATTGTTTTTTCATCTCAAAGATATCACAGACAACCAGGTTTTCGATAAAAGATCAAAAAAGAGACATAAAGATTCAAGATAATATAAAGCATCAGACAAAAATAAGCAAATTGAAAGATCCAAGAAAAATGTAAAGAGAAAAATAAATCTTTTAATAATTTAAAACCATATCAGAAACCACCAAAGCTAGTATTCAGAAACATAACAGGAGCAAAATAAAATACAAAAACTGAATAAATAAAACCACAACTGCCATTCAATTACACAGAGTGTCAAGTATTGGGTTAACTTTCAGATTTGTTACAGTAATTTTGAAGTCTGATAACATTTTTTAACTTTTAAAAGTACTGAAAAGCAACAAAACTCAGGGAGAAACTGAAGGGAACTCAAGTCTTGGGTGAAAGGACTCACATTAGGTATAATTCATGCTTACATTTCTTTTCCTTCAAGAGTACCCAGTCTCCATGGTGAGGGTCAGGTAGATCGCAAGCAGAAAACCATAAGTCTAATGGCCAGAAGAGCCAGAGAAGAAATTTGGAGTTTCTGAGTGATTAAAATTTAAGGAGAAAACTGAATAAACAAAGAGGTACAGAATGGGGAGCCTTAGAGTCTGAATAATCTTTCCTCCAAATGACTGACCGGCCCTGAACTGCAGGGCTAGTAAGTAAGACTCAGTAGCAGAAAGGGAACAAAAGAAGGCTAAGGAGAGAATCAGAGAGTCCCACAGGAAAGCAGTTTATAATCTTAATCTCACCAAGTTAGAAGGATTGATAATCATGCCAGAGTTTCTGTTGAAGCCCTGGAAAGGTCACACATTGAGTAGAAAGCCCATGTTCCAAGAATAAGAGGTTTCACTAAAACTGAAATGAATTACTCTTAAACAATCTAAAATCAAGTCTGAATAAATAAGTAAAATAAAATCAAGTCTGTACAATTTTAAACTCAGTGGCCAGCAATCTAACCATTTTCTGTAACAAAATCCAGCACTCTTCAGAGAAAGATAGCAAAATCCTGACTCTTTATAAAAGCACAATGTCTACTATTAATAAAAGTTTCAGATAGATAGATAGGCAGATAGATAGATAGATAATAGATAGATAGATGATAGGTAAATAGAGGAAACAGTATTCATAGTTAAAAGGAAAAAAACCAGTGAAGAGAAACAGAGCCATAAAACTTCAAGTGTTGGAATTGGCAAAAAAGTGCTTCAAAATGGTTAAAATAAATATGTTAAAAGAATCTAAACAGGATTTTTCAACCTTGGCACTACTGAAATTTTGGGCTGAATAATTCTTAATAGTGCAAAGATTCTCCTGTGCCTTGTAGAATTTTCACTAGTATCCCTGGCCTCTAACCACTAGATATCACCCTCTCCATTATGACAACCAAAAATATCTGCACACATTCATTTTTTTTTTTTTTTTTTTTTTTTTGCGGCACCGGGGATTGAACTCGTAACCTCGCACCTGCCACGACAGGCGCTTAAGGCACTGAGCCAAACTCCCGACCCTGGTTTTTTTTTTTAAGGCAGGGTCGCACTATGTAGCTCAGGCCGGCCTTGCGCTCGCGTTGTAGCCCAAGCCGGCCTCAAACTCACAACACTCCCCCTACCTCAGCCTCCCGAGTGCTGGGATTAAAGGCGTGCGCCACCACGCCGGCTTCTGCACACATTCTTAAATGTGGGAAAAAATAAACACAATATCTATTGTTTTTCAGTGTTGGGGATTGAATCTAGGGTCTTATAAATGCTAGTCAAATGCTCTATTACTAAGTATACCCCGACTACCAATACCTAATTCTTTAAAAAGGGATGATACAGTCATACCTTGGATTGCAACTGTTTTGTAACTTGTCGAATTTGACACTTGACACACATTGATGTGAAATTTTTGTACCACTATTCATGTGTTTGGTACCGACATGAAAGCTACAATTTGTTGATGTCAATTTCCTTGTTACTCAATATATTTTCCAGTCAAAACAGTTTATTTGGCACTGGTTGGTTTTTGTACTTGTTTCATCTCCCAGAACCAACTACCAAGTACCAAGGTACCACTGTATTATCAAAAACATTTTGGATGGGATAAGAAATTAGCCTCAAGACAAAAAAACAAAACCGAAATGAAACGAACAAACAAAAACCCACTAAATTTAAGTTGGGTCAACAAAATTATCTAACCCAAAGTAAAAAAAGGAACAAAATTGCAAAGCATGACTAGAGATTCTGTGACCTTTTAGTCTGCACTACACTGTCTGACATATTTATAATTGAAGTTGCTGACAAAGAAAGCAGAGAATAGGGCAGAAAAATATTTTTGGAAAAATAGTAATGTAAAATTTTCTGTATTTGATAAAGAAAAATAGCAGTTTACCAATTCAAGAAGTTGTGGATCTCAAACAGGATGATTACAAAGAAAACTATACTTGGGCAAAATTATAGTTGAGCTACTGAAAGCCATAAGCAAATTTTTTAAAATCTTGAAAGAAGCCAGAGGAAGACATATTATACACAAGGAAATAACAAGAATGACAGCTGAATTTGTATCAGAAATAATAGAGGCCAGAACACATTTGAATGACATATTGAAAATGCTGGGAGGAAAAATACCTCCTACTAAAATTCTGTACCAAATGAAAATAACCTAAAATGAAGGTGAAATGAAGAATTTTTCAGATGAATGAAAAAATGAGAAAACAATGGCAAGCATACAAAATAAATGTTAAGGAAAGATTTTCAGACTGAAGGGCAATGAAACTAGATAGAAATTCAGGTTTACAGATAGGAATGCAGGCTACTGGTAATGCTAACTATGTGGATAAATATGAAAGACTCTTGGAAGAAAGGGGTGTGTAGTTCAGTGGTATAGAACATGTTTATCATGTTCAAAGCCCTAACAGAATGATGATAATCATCCCAACACAGAATGATGATAATAACAAAATACCTTTTTATTTTTCTCAAATTATTTAAAAATTAATTTACTATTTATAACAAAAATTAAAACATTGTGTTGCATTTTTATAACATAGAAAGAAGCATATGACCACAGTATCACAAAGACTAAAAGGAAGGAGTAGAATTACACAATTTTAAAATCCTTGCTTTCAATTTTAAGCGGTGTGTTAAATTAAGACTGGTCATTACTAAGGCAACCAAAAAAACACATTTCTAGACAGAAATCACTAAAAAAACTGATAGAAGGAATACAGTTAACTTCTATAATGTACTCAACACCAAAAAAAAAGATAGAAAAGTAGAATCGAATTATGAAAAGCAGTCAACAAATAGAAAATTAGTAGAGGTTATAGGTTTAAACACAACCATATTGATAGGTACATTAAAAGTAAACGAACTAAACAACTCAAAGCCAGGGATTGTCATAATGGACTACAAAGCAATATTCAACAATATGCTATTTAGAAAAGACCAGCTTTATAAAAATATATACAGATCAAAAGTAAAAGGATAGAGAAAAAACTTCCATGCATGAAAAAATTACACTATGTCTTCATCTACCTCATTCACCAAATCTGGTACTGTGCATTTTCTGGCTCTTACCCAAAGTCAAAATGACCATGAAAGGTAAATGTTTTAAGTGAGTTCAAAATGTCAAGGCAGCCAGGACAGCACAATTGAAAACATTCACAAAAGAGGATTTCCAAACAGTTTCAAAAATTGTTAAGAATGACGGTGGCTTAGTTACTTTTCTCACATTTCTGGGGCAAAATATCCAACACCTAAAATTAAGGAAGGGAGGTTTATTTAACACCTATTTCGAAAACCTTTACTCACATAGATTTGATAACACAGAAGAAATGAACAGGTTCCTAGAAACTTATGAATTACCAAAGCTGAATCAAGAAGGTATAAAACTGCTGAATAACCCAGTTTCAGCTAGTGAAATTGAAAATGTAATTAGAACCTTACCAACAAAGAAAAGCCCAGGTCCTGATGGATTCACTGCTGAATTCTACAAGAAATTAAGGGGAGACTTAATGCCAGCACTCCTCAAACTCTTCAATGAAATTGAAAGGGAAGCAAGTCTCCCTAACTCATTCCTGAAAGCAAGTATTACCCTAATACCAAAACCAGAGAAAGACCCAACCAAAAAAAGAAAATTACAGGCCAATCTCCCTAATGAACATAGATACAAAAATCCTCAATAAAATACTGGCAAATAGAATACAGCAAGTTATCAGGAAGATTATACTCCACGATCAAGTGGGATTTATCCCAGGAATGCAGGGATGGTTCAACATATGCAAATTAATAAATGTAATACACCATATCAACAGGGCCAAGGACAAGAACCACATGATCATCTCAATAGATGCAGAAAAAGCTTTTGACAAAATCCAACACACATTTGTGAAAAAAACCCTACAGAAAATCAGAATAGATGGTCTCTACCTCAACCTGATAAAAGCCACATACCATAAATCAACAGCCAACATCTTACTAAATAGAGAAAAACTGAAAACTTTCAACCTAAAATCAGGAACAAGATAAGGATGTCCATTATCACCACTCCTCTTCAATATAGTTCTGGAAATATTAGCCAGAGCAATGAGACAAGAGGAAGAAATAAAGGGAATAAGGATAGGAAAGGAAGAAGTAAAATTATCACTATTTGCAGATATGATGCTCTACATAGAAGACCCCCAAAAATCCTTTGAAAGACTTCTAGATGTAATAACCAAATTCAGTAATATTGCTGGATACAAGGTCAACACTCAAAAATCAATAGCATTCCTATACACAAACAACAAAGTCACTGAGGGAGAAATAAGGGAAACCACACCCTTCACTATAACATCCAAAAAAATGAAATACTTAGGAATCAATCTAACAAAGGAAGTAAAAGATCTATACAGTGAAAATTACATCACTCTGAAAAAGGAAATCAAGGAGGATTTCAGAAAATGGAAAGATATTCCCTGTTCATGGATAGGAAGAACAAATATTGTGAAAATGGCCATTCTCCCAAAATTATTATACAGATTTAATGCAATCCCAATCAAAATACCACTTGCATACCTCACAGAGGTAGAGAAATCATTCCTGAAATTCATGTGGAACCAGAAAAGACCTAGAATGGCAAAGGCAATTCTGGGCAACAAAGGGAAGGCAGGAGGCATCACAATCCCCAACTTGAAACTATATTACAAAGCTTCTGTGATAAAATCAGCATGGTACTGGAATCAAAACAGACCTGAAGATCAATGGAATAGATTAGAGGATACAGCCACAACTACAAAAACACTCAGCCACCTCATCTTTGACAAAGGGGCTAAACATGTACACTGGAAGAAAGAGAGCCTCTTTAATAAGTGATGCTGGAAAAACTGACTTTCTATTTTCCATAAACTAAAACTAGATCCATGTCTATCACCATGTACTAAACTAAAGTGAAAATGGATCAAAGATCTGAATATTAAAAGAGACACTAAATTTGTTGGAAGACAAAGTAGGAAAAAATCTTGATGACATAGGAATAGGCAGAGAGTTCATGAACAAAAATCAAACGGCACAGGAAATACTTTCCAGAATCAACAACTTGGATCTCATCTTATTAAAAATCTTTTGCATGTCAAAGGAAATCTCCAACAGAGTGAAAAGATAACCCACAAATTGGGAAAATATCTTAGCCAACTGTCCCTCAGACAAACGATGTCTGTCTAGGACTTATAAAGAATATTTTAAAAAATCAGGCCCCCCAAATTCAAAGACCCAACCCAAAAATGGGCATCTGAGATGAATACACACTTCTCTGATGATGAAATACAAATGGTAAATCAATATATGAAAAAAATGTCAGAATTAGAGAAATGCAAATTAAAACAACACAGATTCCATCTCACCCCAGAAAGAATGACCTAGATCAAGAAACCAACCAGTAACAAATGCTGGCAGGGATGTGAGAAAAAATGAACTCTTATTCACTGTTAGTGGGAATGTAGACTGGTGAAATCACTGTGGAAATCACTGTGGAGATTCCTCAAAAAGCTAGGATTAGAGGTTCCATTTAACCTGACTATCCTGCTTCTGGGCATTTTCTCAGAAGAACTGAAAACATCATACCATAGTGATACATATGCACCCATGTTCATAACAGCACAATTTGTAATAGCCAAATTTAGGAAACAACCCAAATGCCTAGCAATTGAAGAATGAATAAAAAAGAGGTATTTTTATAAAATGGGGTACTACTCAGCTATAAAGTAGGATTTCATCAAGGCTCTTATAGATAAAGGGACATGACTTGAGACCATACTTATAAGTGAAATAAGTCCAACTCACATGTGTAAATTCCATATTGTCTCCCTAGCATAAGAAAGTGAAAGCATAAATAAGATCCAAAATCTATAATAAATATTGTGTAAGGGTAAGAAACTGTTCAAAGGGAAAAGTAACTGGGATGGGAAAAGAGGAAAGAAGGAAGGGAAAAGGGAAAAGATACAAATTTGTATATATATATATATACATAAGATAGCTAAAGTGACTATACTACTATTTCTATTAGTTCCTGGAAGAGAACAGTTAATACTCCTATGATTAGATCAATTTTGCACTTCTATATCTGGTAATCTAAACAACCCTTTTGAAGACAACTATATGCAATATAATAACCATTGTTAAGTTCCTATCACCTTACCTATATTGTTATTGTTTGGGGTTTGTTGGGATTTTTGTTGTTGTTGTTGTTGTTGTCGTTTCTTTTGCTCTTTGTTTTTCTTTTCTGTGTCTTTTTTTCTCTTTTAAATAAAAAAATGTGTTATTTCAATAATTATTTTAAATTCAGCTATTTTCCCAGGTGTGGTGGTGTATGGCAGGAAGATCATCAGGAGTTTGAGGCCAGCCTGGGCCAAATAATGAGTTCAAATCCAGCCTGACCTACAGAGTGTGACTCTGTCTCAAAAGAACCAAAATAGAAATTAATTAATTAACTCAGTGATTTGTGTAGTAACACATTCGAGTGGAAGACCTTGTAGAAAATTCTAGGGCAAACCCACCAATCCAAAGTAAAAAGATAAGACAAGTAGAAGGTTCAAAGTCAATTTGGAGATTAACAGTTGTCCTAAATGCCAGAGACAGAGCAGAGATAGGCTGAAGAACTCACATCTTTCTGCTTCACAGTATCACATTTCAACTTTTACATGTCTGTATAACATGCCAACATAATGCCCTGTGAGCCAACAATTATTAAATGCATACAATCTCCAAAGGAATTTCTTCTTTAAAAATCTTGATAGGAATGTGAAGTAGAAAACAGTCTGGCAGCTTAAACAGAGTTACCATATGATCCAGGAATGCCCTCAGCATACACCGAAAAGAAATGAAAACAAGCCTGTACTAACACTCGCAAAAGAGTGTTCCAACAAACAATACTTATAATAGCCAAAGAAAATCCCTCAAATATCTATTGTATCTGGCAATAAAAAAGGGAAGAAGAACATGGCATAATGTGGATAAGCCTGGAAACCACCGTACTATGTAAAAGACAAAAAGGACAATATACTATGATTCTATTTACATGAAACATCCTGAACAGGCAAACCTATAGAGAAAAAAAGAAGTTGTTGCCTAGAGATTGGCCTAAAAAGGTAATGAGCAGCAGGTGTGGAGTTTCTTTTTGAAGTGATGAAAATACTCTCAAATTGATTGTGGTAATGATTGTACAACTTGTGAATATACCTTAAGACACTGAGTTACACAGTTTAAGTAAGTGAGTTGTATGGTATGTGAATTATACTTCAACGAACTGTTAAGAGTCTTAGTTCTGTAACTTCCAAGGGCCTGGGAGAAGGGATGAGAAATAGGAGTTCTTCCAAGAAAGTGGTGACTGTCTCAGATCAAAGCCCTGAGACTTGAATGATCAGTTGAATCATCATCTTCCTGCTGTGGGAAATGGGAAAGGGATGGAGCCGGAGGGGAGTGGTGGGGAATGACCTTTAGAAGATAAGAGTGTCACACTGAGAAGCTAGACCATGAGGGGCTCGAGATCTGTCTGCAGATATCAAAGGATAAGACTAAGATCAGGCCCAGAAAGGAGACATCCAGCACCTTCCTTCTGCTGGTGCACGGGTTCACTTATCTCTAATGCTGCTCTCATTCCCCCTTCTCTGACACCTACCCTCTTTCCTCATTCATCTTTCTAGGTATTTACTGAGTAGTTCCGTGTGCCAGGCCTGTGCTGGCTGCTGAGTTTCTTCCAGTTGGTCCTTTCCTACCCCATGTTTTGATGTGCATCTCCACTTCTGAAGGGACATCATTTTCCTCTAGGATCCCGCTACCAAAAATCCTTAGATGTAGCCCGAATCGTAGACAGGCAGACTCCATCTTTATAACACACCCTAAACGTGTGAGGGACATTATTCAATTGGTGACATATGTAAATCCAAGTAATGATAAGCGATATTACATAATGGATGGGTCTGCTTCTCCACAGAGGAGTTTTTAAATTGTTATTTTTTCCCAAATATATATCTTTCCCATAAAAAAAAAAAAACAGTAACTGGGGATTTTTCCATGAATTGAACACTCTGTTTAAAATATTTACTTTTACAATTAGTACAAAGAGTAGAAACATATATTGGAGTCTCCTGAAATCCAACACATCTAATGACTTGTAAATGTATCTACATAGTTTTAAGAAACACAAAAATACATTTTTCAGAGACAATCTTCATTTATTTTCTAATTCAAACACTCCATTTACCAGTACTTGGTCTGTAGTGTGCACACAACAAACATGATGGCTTAGCCGTATGATCTGGGGCAAGCTAAGTCTCCAAGTGTCTATAAACTGAGAATAATGTCACATCCTCAGTAGAGGTGTCTGACAAATAAAAAATATATGGGAGCATTTAGCTTATGTTTGGTTAGTTTTTAGTTTAGTTCGTTTCTCCAGGTAAGAGTCAGTGAAGGAAGAAGTAAGGACTGGAATCCAGGGCCACCTGACTCCAGCACGCTAGTGCAGAACTGTGTTACATTCTGCCAAGAACATAAATCCCTAGTGCAATGCCTTGCACTTGGGAAACCTTAGTAAGCCATAGTGACTGCGAGCACAAGTTTGGCCCTACTTTAAACAGGGATTTACAACTGCATAAAGATAAACACACAAAGATCTATTAACAACAAAATTTGCTCTAAATGATGAATTGTAGCCCTTTTTTCCCTTAATTTTATAAAATTAAATGAACTTGTGGGAAGCAGAAAACAGTTGCTTGGTATCAACATTTTAAATTTTATTGTTTTTTGGTTTTTGTTTTTTTTGGTATCAGGGATCAAACTCACGACCTCACACTTGTCAGGCAGGTGCCTGTGCCACTGAGCTAAACCCTCGGGCCTTACATTTTAAATAGACATTCTGAAGGATGAGACTCTCAAGAGTACGCTAAGGGTGATGGAGGGCTTTGGTTGAAGTCCACAACCACCAAGAGTCTAACACAATAGTGCTCTTTAGATAAGTTCCCATTTAGGGAAACAATAAAATCAGCTCTGCAGTTTCAGCCTGCCAGTTTCAAAATAGACAATAATCATAAAGAATTAAACATCACTTAGCATTTTTCCACTGAGTTGTTACGGGCAGCTCTCAATTACTGTGAACAGGAATGAAACCTAGGAAGAAAACTTGTAATAGGAATCTTAAAAAGAAATGTTTAGTTCTGCAAGGGTCAGAACCCAAAGGTTCCAGAAACCTAGGTATAGATTACATCCTTTTCTTCCTCTAGAACTCTAAAATGTTTCCCCTGACAAGTGTCAGCCCAGTGGTGGTGAGCCTATGGCACTTGTGCTGCAGTGGGCATATGACACAAGTTGCCCCAGCAGCTAAACATCAGATAACAGTTGCTTTTTTGCTCAATTAAAACTTCAGTATTCGAGTTTAACTGCAGTGTTGATGCTTTGCAATAAATAAGTGGGTTTTAGGTTGCAATTTGGGCACTTGGTCTCTAAAAGTTTCCCCATTACTGGTCTAACCCCACATGGCTACTGTTTACCCAGTACTTACATTTCCCTTATCTATGAGTTTTCTTTCTGTGGTTTTGGTTACCAACACTCAATCAAAAATACAGTGCAGGACAACAAGATATTGAAGAAACAGAGAGAGACAGAGACAGAGAAAGGAGAAAGCACATTTACATAAACTTTATTAAAGCATATCTTTATAACTGTTCTTTTGCTATTAGTTGTCGTTAGTCTCCTACTTGACCAAATTTAGAAATTAAACTTTATCATAGCATGTATGTCTTTTAAAAATACAGTGTGTAAAGGATTTGGTACTAGTCGATGCTTCAGGCATCTACAAACGACTTGGAATATATCTCTGGAGGATAAGGAGAGCTACTGTGCTATACGTTGGATGGCGCTGTGTTAAGTGCCCCCCAACATGGTTCTTAGCACCGAGTCACAGTACTGACTAAAGTCAGAGCCCAGATTCAGACTCATGCTGGTCTGATTCCATCACAGGTGTCTCCGCGGCCCACCCCAGAGCACCCAGCCGCCAGTTTAGCCTCATTAAGTGTCACCTCTTGGCAGTATCTGGTGCTTTCCTGCCACTGTCTTTTGGCCTCTCTTGTTCTCTCTGCAAAAATACCACCAGATACTTAACCTTTTGAAAGCCAGTCCTCCTCCAGCATAGCACTCACAGCTCACGGGCCTTTACAGAGACATTTTTCATTCCTGCCTCCCAGTCTCCCAACTGTGCCCACACCTGCTTTTCTACATCTGTTAACGCCTAGTAGATATCTGCATGAAACTAGAAGGGGTATGGAGGCTCCTGATGTCCTGGGTGGTGTATGGTCCTTCCTGCTGGGGTTTATGTCTTGGTTCTGCACCTTGTTGACTCTATGAGTGTAAGTAAATTCCTTCGGTTTCCAGCTGTTAAGTAGACAGCCATTCCCACATGGAAGGTCTCCCGGGAAGTCTTGGTACAATTATTCTCCTCCTTCTTTCCCACTGGAAGCACTCCTACTACCTGCCTGCAGAGGACTTGGATGTTTTCCTTGTGGCCTGTGTTAAATCATATGCAAATCAGAGATGAAATCTATGTACCTCATCATTTGTTTCTTAAGCAGTCCAATGCATAGTATACCAAGATTACATCTATTACTCTCTGTCAAATTGAACTAAATTCACATCTCCCTGGAACATGGAAGGGAACACTGAGATACCTCTCTAGTCTTCAGTCTGGCTCTCATAATATACATTTTTAATGCAATAAGAATTATTCACAGTTGTTAACTCTTAGAAACAGTCTTTGCAAAGAGCTTCTAAATCTTTAGCAGGAAGCTGTGTTTATACAGATATTTATTGAGTTAAAAGCTTTCAGTGCATATCGTAAACAACATTTCCCAGCATAGATCCTATTATTACTCAGAACAAACCAAATTTAATTTTTCATATTCTGTTCTTAGTTATTAAGGACACATCATCCTGCCCTGGTATCTCTGGAGCTACCAGCATAAAGAAGACAAATAGAGAAATAAAAGTGCATGATTCCCGGATCCTTGGTCAACATTATTATCCATAGTGGAACCTTAAGTCAATAAATTTGCTGAAGGGTATATTTCCCATTGATAAATGGGAATAGTAATAGGAAGGTCCTGACAACCATGTTGTAAGAATTCAATCAGAAACTACAAGCAAAAGTGCTTGTCAGCATGCAAGAAATAGAATGTTGGTAATAATTATGGGCACTGCTTATTACAGATGTTCACCAAACACAGCTAGGAATTTCCCGGATACCTAATCTCTAAAGAAACCTAGTTTGCATAGTTTTTAATATTTAGTAAAAGAAAGCTCAATAGATTTTAGGAAAGAAATTTTAACATCATATACTCAGAGGAATTTGTCCTCTGAGTACACATGGAAAGCCAGCAATTCCCTGCTGAATGATGCATTTGGGGCCATTTTGGAAGAACAAAGATGTTCTTCCTGAGAGAGCTTTGCCCAGGGACACATGATCAAAGTTGAGGGTGTAATACCAGAGTGTCATTCAGTAAAGAGATCCTGAGTATCTGGGTTTCTGCTCCTTGCAAAGGACTTTCTCAGGCTTCAGGATTTCTCAGTATAGTATCAGAAAATGACTTCATTATAGGTGGATCTACCATGTGGCTGGAGAGAGACACACACACGAAAGAATATCCTCCACTTGTCAGCCTCACCTATTCATAAGACAGCATCAAAGATCCATGATTTCCTATAACTGTCTTATTTGACAAGCTAGCAAGAAATTAAATTTTTGCTAGAATATAATAAGAGAAAAATGCCTAACTAAAGATATTGCACCAAGAGAAAAATCTCTACCTAAAATATATTCTTGCTCCAAAGCAAATTATTAAGCCATAATTTATATCAATGAGCACAATTCTCATTTACCTAATGTTCAACTACTTAGCAAATATCTTTTGGGCATCTACTATGGGTCTAAATAATATCACTATTGATGAAATCATATATAAAAATAATAACACACACTTGTCTTTCTACAAGTCAAGAAACAATTGTGGATATTTATGGTCTTTTAAAAAAATACTGGCAAAGAGCCTGGGGTGTAACTCAGTGGTAGAGCATTTGCCTAGCTTGTTCAAAGACCTGAGTTCAATCCAAAGCAGTGTTAAAAAAAAATACTGTCACACTCACAGATGTGTGTGTGTGTGTGTGTGTGTGTGTGTGATGAAACCTCTCTAAGCTACGTGATCCACACTGCATTCAGGCACAGCCTTTTCTCTGGGCATTTGCTGCAAACAGCAGCTTTCTCCTGGTTCATGGGTGATTGGTTCTTCTTCTTTGCCATTGTCCCCATCACACAGTGAGGCAACACCAAGGGGACTCAGTGTTTCTTTCCTCCCCAAAAGGAAAAGCTCTTCCCTTGCCCAAGAACAGTGGTTTCATATTTGAAAACCAGACAAAGAAGCAGCCTCTCACGGGGACAAGGCATTGTGCTGAACTAGGTCACTAGTGGGCTGTAAGGCATCCATGAGGAGAACTTCACTTACCTGGATGCTCGCACAGGTTCAGGGCTGACAGTGATGTCTGTGGGCCTGGACAAAGGATGGGCAACCTGATGGGGCCACCACATAGGATAAACAGAGTTCTCACAGACATACTGTGAGAGTGTGTACACGCACACACTGGGCCTTGGAGAGCAGAATCCTGGTGTTTGCCCTTAGGAAAGGAGCAAGGTAAGTGTGACTTGGAAGACCAGCTGGAGTGAATGGAAGTGTGTGTAGTAGTTCAAAGAATTATGACCAGTGTGCACCATCTGAAATCACTGCAGGAGCAGAGGCCCGTTCAGGAAGGGAAAGCTTACACATGCTGGGAAAGTGGGGATTTCACTATTGGTCACACATCCTTGAGAAGAACAAATTTGTACCAGGGTGTCTAGTTTCAGTTAAATATCACAAACGTGTGCCTGTATGTCTGAAATCTTCCGGTCTATCTGAACTGCCTCCCTACACTCTTATAGCCCCACTGAACCCATCAACCTCTCTGCTGGGCAGTAATGGTGATTACTGCTTCCTAATTCCCCCACTATCTATTCTTAGAATAGCAGTGAGAGGAAGCATTCTACATTGTAAACCTGGTCTCGCCACTGTCCCACTAGAAACAAACCCCAGAGGAACCTAGGTACTTTGAGAATAAAGGCAGACTTTTCACAAGAACAATAAGATACCGCTGGTTTCTGTCGGTTCATTGAGGGGATAGTTTTGTGCTAGTAATCTACTGGGTGATATTTCATGTCTATATCTTGTACTCTGAACAACCACTGTGAAAATAACAATATGCAATATGTTGAATATTGTTACTCTCCTACTAGCCTGTTTGAAAATGTTTTAGTGTTATTTCTTATTTTTTTCTGTTTAACTTCAAAAAAAAAAAAAAAGGAATTATAAGGTACTGACCTAGTCTATCTCACCAACCTCCCCAGGATCACCTTCTTGCAGACCCACTCGGCCCTTGGTAATTCTTCCTCGGATTCTCACTCTCCAGTCTGGCAGAAGCCTCATCCACGCTTCTCCTTTCACTTTGCCCATATTGCTTCTTCTCATTCTTCAAGCCTCTGAGTCACATCCATAGAGAATCTCATCTCAGAGCACCTTCTCTTTGAATTTGACACAATGACTATCATTGTCCCTTTGTATCTGAAGCCTGTTGCACTGTGTAGATGGTGAGGGTCCTGTGGTGAGCACAGTGTGGATTCCAAATGGATGCTCAGGAACACTGGTGGAATGAACGTACTGAATAAGGCAGGCTGAAGATCACCCAAGAAGCCAGCTTCTGACCAAATCTACACAAATACAGAAGCAGGTTGAGGGCCATGAAGAAAGTGCCCATCCTAGATCAACCAGCTCCTCACCTCCACCTGGGACCAGATTCATCACAGGACCAGTTTCTGAGGTAGTTCAAGGTGGGTTGAGACATGTCAAGTCCTCCTTGCCCACTCTGACTGCTGCCAATATAAGACCAGACGTCCTGCTCCATACGTACCATCTTTTGATCTCAGAGCCTCAGTCATGTATTCATGAAATGTACTATTTCATAGTGTCTTCCCTCACAAGTAGTCATCTGGTGAATAATATAATGTAGTCTAGGCCCTCATGGCTTGGGAGTTGGGGACCACATCTCTGAAAGTCATTTTTCCCTTATTGACACACACCTCAGAACAATCTTTCACTTAGACTGCAAAATATTGACATGCCAGCATTTTGATGTTGAGAGCACATTATAAGGAAAAATAATAGAGTAGGAAGACCTTTGAATCATCTAGTCAGCTAGGCCCTCCCCATTCTCCCCACCCCCGACACACACTCAGGTTCCAACACCTCCAGGGCAATACTTCATGCCAAGTTCAGTGAACCTGGCAAAGTTCACTGGAGAGCCCAAGGAAAATGGACTAGCTTGCACTCCAAATATGACCCAAAAACTCTAAGCAGAAAATACCAACAATGCTTTGTTTCCACACAAAACATAGCCCCTTGGGAAATTACACTTAGATGATTTATGGAATGTGGGTCTTTAGCCGTATTATACTTTGCAGTGCCGACAAAGACAACAATAATGTGTAATTGATTCCACTTGGATCTCAGCAAGTCAATAAAGAACTTTGTTTATACATAATTTTGTTGGGCAAATCTCCCAGATGGTACTGAAATGTTGCATTTTTAAGATGTTGAGTTTGGTCCAGGAGGAACATAAATTATAAAGATAATGTGTCTTTTGTATCGTTACAGTCATCTAATTGTAATCACAATTATAGTCACTGAAATCTAACTACATTCTATTTCAGTATTACCGTTGACATTTTTAAAGCTTCATTTATTTAAGAGGCAAAAGTCAAAATAAGGGTTCCAGAATCCCAAAGCTCCACCTGCTATGCAAGGGCAGTTTTATAAATTAAAACCTAACATGAAAATAAAAATTTAATATTCTTATAATAGAAATTGCCAGTACAAATATAAACTCTTCAATAGGTTTTAGGTTAACTCTCAGTATACAGTAAAAGGCTTTGTCAAGGTTTCTGGGAAACTAAAACTTTTATTTCTGCCATAATTTTTACCATGCAAAACATGTAACTCATTCCTCTATTAAAGGTAAAAATTATGCTTTTCTTTCTCATTGTTGCATCACCAAAAATTGTTAGAATAGATTATTATAAAATTGAGACAGCATGATTAAAATATAGGCCCTTGTTTATGAAATGGCTTTGGGAGACCTTGATGGGTGTACCTCCCATGCTGGCGTCCGGTGCAGCTGAGACTAGCACATTAGCATGGCCCATGTGACTCCCTCCCAAGGGAGCAACAGGGCCTGCATACTAAGACACTGTGGACAGAGAAAGCAAACAGTAGTTTCCAAAATGAGCCTCAGATGGAAAATTACCCAGGCTGGGGCTCCAGATTGCAGACATTCATTTATAATTGAGCTGCTTCTCCAGAGGGCAACCCCACATCACCTGCTCCAGGTGAGAAGCCCCAGGGATTTAGGTATCAAAGAATGGTTAATAATTCTCTCAAGGAACGGCAGGAAGCCCAGGTGGCTTCTGAACAGATTGGGAGAAGGCCAGGGTCAGGAAAGAGGACATGGAAGAATGAATAAGAGCAGAGGTTCTTGAACTTGACTTTGGTACTAAATCACCTGCAGTGTGGTTGAACTCAGACTTCAGAGCTGCACCCTCAGGTCTGATCCACCAGTTTATGACAGGGTCTGAGTATTTGCATTTCTACTATGTTCCCAGAGGCTGCTGGTGCTGGCCCAATAATCACAGAGTTTCAGCAGGAGTTTCTCTTTACTGCATTCTTGTCCTTAGCCCAAGGGCATCAGCATCCCCAGGGACTTGTTTGAAATGCACAATCTCAGGCCCATCACAGGTTTATGGATTCCGAATCTGCAGTGAACAATACTCTCCAAATAACTACAAATGTACACATTAAAGTTTGAGATGCACCGTATTACATGATGCAAAGACTCAACTGATTCCATGTATAGATGGCTGATGATAAATGTGCATGCAAGCATTCATGAACACTGCTTTTAGAGGGGAAAAATGGGATGTGGTTTTCCCTTAACCCCTGACTTACTTCTGCTCACTCCATCTGCCACCAAAAATGCACTCAGGAAAAATAAATTTTGCACACATTGTGAGTGCAAAGCATGTAAATGAATACAGAACTACTTATACCAACAGAACAATAGCTGCCTGTTATTGAAATGTACCCTAACCTTGTGCCTAAGAGCAAGGTGGCAGTTGTCTTGACTCCTTGATCTTGCCACAATGTGGTCTAAGTCAAGATTGTATGTCCAATAGATGTACAATAAGGGACATTTGGTAAAAATCCACAGCATCTGCTTGTCCTATAACGGGTCCTCGACTTTCCTGCCCTATTGATTCCTATCTTCACACCAACTGCCCTTACCCACAGTGCATACTTAGTATAGTTCAGCTTGTCCCCAGCTTATCCCACACCGTAATGTCTCTCTGGAAAGACTTCTGGCTCTATTAGCCAGGGAACCTAAATGTTAGGACCTCAGTTCTTTAGAATAAGAGTGGGCAAACTTTCTTTGACAAATGGTTAATATTTTGTACATGGCAGGCTGTACAGTCTAAGTTACACAACTGCTCAACTCAGTTGATATAGCTTGAAATCATCTTATGACAAGATGCAAACAAAGAAGCACAGCTATGCTCAGTAAAACTTTATCTATGGGTACTGACTCCTCTCATATAATTCTCTAGTATTATGAAAGGCTATTCTTCTTTTGAATTTCCTAACCATATAAAAATGTAAGAGTCATTTCTTATCTTGTAAGCAGTACAAAAAAAACCATGCCAAATTTGGCCTATGGATGGTAGTTCACCCTCATCCAGAGGCCAAGCACAAGGTCAAAATCAAGTCTTGTCTCTGTCTTTAACTAGCACTAAAACTGCTTGACCTATCCTGGTGTTGATTTCAGGGGTCTGATATCAATGTCAAATGAGAAAATAATTACTAAGTGTGTGGCCTTTAGTAAACATCCAATAAATGATGATGGTGATCCTAGTGGTTGTAGCTAAAATAAAGATTAAGCCAGTGGAGATAAAGATCAGAAAATGATCAAGAAACTCCAGTCTGGAAACAAGTACCCTTTTGATAAACATTAATGCATACAGAGACTCTTCAGAGGAGAGTGCGCTGAACTGGCCTTGTAGACAGTAGGCACCTGCACAGCAGTAACTAGGAAGCTGCCATCTGCATACATTCTGGCATGGGCAGGGGTAGGGGTGAGCCTTGACTCTCTTCCACAGTCATATATAAACTACCTCCTGAGGCCTCTGAGTCAGATGTAACTTAACACATCACCTAGGCTCCTCTCCTTCCCCAGGTGAAGTTGTTACTGGCTTTTCATATTTACTCACTTGGATCCTGGGCTGGTGACCACACCAAGGGGTGGACCCTGTTGGGGTTCAAAAGAACTGAGGCCATTTGCAGGACCAGGAAGCTCCTCTGGTGGTCAGAACACTCAGCTTGCTCACTTTGCTGGCCTCTGCCTCTGCTCCCATCTTACCTTGAGGTGGACGTTGCTCTCGACTGGCCCTGTAACCCCAACCTTCTCCATTATATGCCTCTGTGCAATGCTTCAACCTCCAGACCTGTTGTAACAGATACGACTCTGGTAACATGCCTCCATCATGCTCATCTGGGTAGGGCCTCTGGTGTCTTACTTCAAATACCTAAACCTGATACTGTAGAGCAAATAATGGGCTCTGCTTGTCACCGTGGGTTTAATTAGAGTAGAAATGCTGCATCTTGTTCCAGTTACCTTTGTTAAAGTTCTCACCATTACAATTTCACAGGCACTGATGGTAAGCATATTTAATTTTTAAAGATGTCTTGCTTTTTTAAGTGCAATCACTGGTCATTTACTTCATCATGCATTTTGACCCCCACCTATATCATACTGTATGTTTGGCAGCAAACAGGCAACCTATGCCAAGCACAATAACTGTGTCCTTGAAAATGTTCATGTGTTCAGAGGTGGAGTTTTTGGAAGGTGATCAGACCATGTTGGCACTAACTTCATCAATGTATTAATCCACTGAAGAGCTTATAGTCAAAAGTGCTGTTAGAAGTTACACTGCAGAGGGCATAACCTAGCAGGGTATATTCTTGTCCCCACCCCCTTCCTCTCCTTCCTGACTGTCATGAGGTGAGCAGCTTTTCTCCAGCATACCCTCCTGCCATGATATTTCTACCTTTGAGCCAGATAATTGTGGATTAAAATCTCTGAAACTGAGACAAAATAACACTTTCCTCCTTTAAATTGTGTGTGGCAAGCATTTTGTCCCAGCAATGAAAAGTTGACTAACATATCCCAAAACCACGAGTACAGGGTAGAGGGCCAGGACTGCAGAAATACATGGGCACCAGTCTGCTTCTCACCCTGTTCATAGTCCATGGGCTGTATCAGGCCACCCAACCACCTGCACACATTAAAATGAAAGGTATCTCTCTGCATACCACCTAAAACCATCTTTCACCATGCACACAACAGCTGGGAAATACCGACCTATGCTAAAGAATGAATAATTCATCAATTGTTCTTCCTTTTTCCACTAATTTTTAAATTTAATTTTTAAAAATCAACTTTGCTTGATATGATTCATGTTTTATATACGTAAGGGATAAGCATTACTGTTTTAACTTAAATCTCATTTTGGGATACACCACCTGGATACTGCCACCCCTTACACCTTTTAAACTATATTCTCTTGGAAACAGTGTGACATTTTAGCTGAACACAAGTCTTTTTTTTCTCCAACTGTAAATGAGCATTTTATACCCTCCAAAAATCAAAGTGATATTTTTACTGTTATGATTTTATTATGCTTCTTTATAGGGTAGTTTGCTTTTGTGAAGTTAAAGAAAGCAGTGAAGTGAAACTAGTAACAAATAGGGCATATTGAAATTGGGCTCCACAGTCTAAATTTTCCATTCATTTAATTGGGGAGAAAAGTGTGTGTTTGTTTAGATATCTAATTATTGGGAAAGCAGAGGTTCATTTGTCTAAGTTAATATCCCTTAACCAAGTTAAAATTAGCATACATCTCTTTAATTACACCTTGGAGTGACAGCTAATGCATCAGCCCCCTGCACAGGCCCATTTACCATGCTTCCCATCCACCTAATCGAGGAACAGGAGTGGAAGGCAGGAATCCTGATCACCTGTCTCCCCATACACTGCCCTTCTGCTGCAGGGTCACCACAGCTCCCTGAGGAGCCTCCAGCGGGCATTGCCCCATTGCAAACTCAGAGCCTTCATGGCCCCATACGACCAGCCTCAGTGTGCTCAGCCTCTTTGATATTCTTGTGGTCTCAGGAAGCATCAAGCCTGGTTTCTACCTCAGGATCTGTACCTACCCCTCCTTGGACTTGGCAGCTCCAACATAAGGCTTCAGCTAACCCCACACATTAGGGGAGGCCCCTTATTCTACCCCATCTGTGCCAGTTAACCTTGATTGTCAACTTGACTGCATTAACAGACTCTGGGAGAGTTAATTGCAGTGTGAGGACTCTAGCTTCATCAATGCGTTAATCCATTGATGGATTCACAGCTAAATGCAATAGTAGGAGGTGGCATCTATTTGGAGGAACTGGGTCATGGGAGGTATGACCTTGGGGACTATATCTGGTCTCTCGCCCCTTCCTCTCTGACTCTTTCCCTGCTCTCAGCTTCCAAGATGCCATGAGTTGAGCAGCTTTCCTTCACTATGTCCTTCTGCCATGATGCTTTTGCCTTGGGGCCAGTCAACCTCTCAGCCAAAAATAAACCTCTCTTTCTGTAAATTGTGGTGTCAAATATTTTATCCCAGCAATAGAAAAGCTGCCCAACACATCCCTAGCCTGATTCCCCCACCCCACATCATTACTTCCTCATTCACTTTCCCAGTCACACCTTAGTCTTAATGAGGTCATGGACTTCCCAAAGGAAGGGACTTCACTTTCTTATCCCTCTAATGCATGCACATTTGATGCAGGTATGCTGTTTAGTGCATAGATCTCTTAGGAATTGTCTATCTAATGATTGAAAGAACAAATGATGAATAAGTGAGTGAACACTGAATTAATGAAGGCTTGCAAACTCTCCTCTGTGGCATCACAGAACAGAGGAATTAGCGTTCAAACCAGAAACCACGAGGTAACTGGTCACATGGAAGCCACTGTGGCTTCTGGGCCTGCTCCCCCTGGATGCTGGGAAGGGAAGGTGTCTCTAACACTGTAGGACTATGCATTCATTTCTAAGTGCATCATTAGGAGGTTCTATTCATTCACTTGAGTCTTATTATTTCCCTAAACAAATATCTGTAGCTTAAATGTTCGACAATTGAGAAATGGTTGAGGAAATAATAGAATTGCAATGTGCTCAGTTGCTATTTAAAATGATGTTTATACAGAGCTTGTAAAAACATGAGAAATTGCTTATGATGTAATATTAACAGGAAACAAAGTAGTTTGTGCCTTACAGTGTTAGGTGAAGACTGTGACTGCAAATGTACTTTTTTAAACGTGAGAATTCTAGTATTATGCTGCAAGAAAATAGCAAGAATGCTGCTTGTCTCAGGATGATGAGTTTAGGATGTTTGTTTCGTTTATCACTTCTCTCTACTTACCAGATTTTCTGCAGTGAACACTTACTACTTTTAGAGTATAAAGAAATCATAAACTTTTTCCTAAAAGAAGAGGACCTTTAATCATTTCTGTTTCCACACCCAGCTTGAAATTGCAGTTTTCCTATTTCCCAGAGAGAAGTCTTGGTGACATCTGCATCCTGGAGGTAGTACCATTTCTAGAAGGCTGTGGGACCTGAGCAGCAGAGAGTTTCTGCCAGCTCTGCGGACTTCCCCAGGCAGCCACTCCTTCCCAGTCCATACACCTGTTTCAGTGTGGGGACTGAGCCAGTTCTAGGACAGTAAGGTTTGGGGGAGAACAGAAGAGAATTCTTACTCCTGCCCTTCTTGTTAATTATTTAGGCCCATACATAGAGCAGTCACCATGTTACACTTACAAGGTGTTAGGAAATCAATAACTAATTTATATATGGCTATCTTAGAAATAGGTATTGTTTTCCAACTCATTAAAATGCAATGTGAACTTGATCCAGGACTGACCCTGGGATATGGTTCTATGCTGGAGCCCCTGGGATTGGGTGTCCAATAGGAGATGGGGGGGATGGAAGAGGAGTGAACTGGACAGAAAGTCCTACAAGGCCTGGCTCAATAACAAAGCCACCAAGGTCACCAGCAAAGAGACACTCAACCACTCTTGGTTTAGCAGGGTGGTACTCAGAACTTTTTCAAGGCCCTATAGTGTGAGCTTAGTTCTGGAATTACAGTGACCAGTAATAATTATTAATGGGTATGTAGGAAGGGTTTTTCAAGATCTTGCTGGAGATCCTTCCAAGCCAGAAACACATAGTGATACATGGTTATTAATGTTCATGGGATCCAACATTGCATCTTCTGAATCATAAGCCCAAACCTACGATGTTTCATTTTTAAAGAAAACCCCTGAAGTTTAATAGCATTATGGACATGTAAAACATAACTGTCATATGGAGAAAGTTCATTTTTAAAATCACTTATTGAGGAAGAGAAAAATCAGTGCCTCCTGAGAACTCACCATGCTGGGTCAGCGAGGATCCAACCAGAAGACAACTAGCCAGCCTTCCTGGTAAGCAGCAAGAGCAGCATGGATTCCAGGTAGAGAAAAGTCAGTGCCTCCCATGAGCCTACCAGTACCCAGGCTGAGAATCAACACCTCCCCCCCCACACACACACCATAAACAACCTGCTGGTTCAGAGGACCAGCTAAGTTGATAGTAACTAAGGTACATAAAGCAACTAAATTCTTGTACTTGTTTGGTTGATTTTGCAGGCCTGGGACCAGCAGTCTGAGCAGCTCTTGGGAGGATGACAGTATGCAATGTAGCAAATATGGGGGATTTCCTTCTATCTTGTCTTTGAGATCCATTATTATTCTGTTTTGCTTTATGCTGATTAATTGTTTTTGCTTTATTCAATATTCTGTTTTGATTGGTTTTATTCTATTTTGTTTTTGGTTTGATTTTGCTATACCTGATGGAATGGACAACTATTGTGAAGATAACAAGATATACTACAGTAGCTATTGCTTACCTAGTATCCTGATTTGAAGTTCTGTACCAATTTTACTGCTTTGTTTTAATTGACTTTGTTCTGTTTTGTTTTGTTGGGTTTTACCATCTTTAAAATAAAATTAAAGATAAAATAAAATAAAATCACTTATTGAAACATTAGTCATTTGAGTTCACAAACACATGATAAAACTATATCAAAACATTATCTCACTAGAAGGGCAATGGAACACAGGTACTCTCAGGGCATATTTCCTTTGATTTGTTGGTATTTCTGAAATCCAACAACTAAACTTCCCCTTGTCAAACAAATGTGTCCGCTTGTCATTAGGCATCAAGTCTCACTGTCCCTGAAGACCCTCTTCCCTCACCTCACCTCCTTCCCAAAGGGTAGAGACCCTTGTCTAATACCAGTGTATGCAAAACTCCCCAGGTCACAGTCTGAGAAGCACCTCCCCTTGGAAAGCAGAAGATCCACAACTCAGCCAGATTCTGCTGGGGTCTTGCAGGTGCACTGAGCTGGATCCTTTGCAGATAGGCCTCTTGCTGGGTATCTGTCCTCTTACCTCATACTGGTGCCATGTTTCTCTGCTCAATCTACTATCCCAGGGGAACTGAACAAGGATGAGAGCATTTTGGAAAAATTCCACCTCCATACAAATATTTGTGAAGAAGCTGGACTGAAAAAAAATGTGATGTATATTAGAAAGAAAAGCTGGGCGCAGGGCTGCATGTCTGTAATCCCAACTACTCAGGAAGATGAAGTAGGAGGACCTCAAGTTTGAGGCCATCATGGGCAACTTAGTGTGGCCTTGTCTCAAAATAAAATGAAAAGGGGTGGGGTCATAGTTCAGTGATAGAGTGCTTGCCCACCATGCACAAGGTTCTGAGTTCCCTGTACTACCAAAAAAGATTGAAGAACACCAGGGGTGGGGGCGGGGTACAGATTCAGTCTCCAACTTACGTACACACTTACAAAGAGCCTATACTCAAGAATATTCATTTATGATGTGGAAAAGCAAACCATTTGGAGAACTGCAATAATTGCAACTATGGCGTAAAGGAAAGTGATAGGTAGCATGATTTGCCTGCCATTATATTATTTGTACTGTAGAGATTCAAAATTTCAGAACCAGGTGTTTTATGAGAAATCATTTCAATTCTGAAAATGTGACTGAACTTTTCCTAAATATATCAAAAATGGAACAGTTTACGAGCATACATAATTGAAAACAAAGTTTATGAGGTAGTAGATGTGTATGAATAGCAACAGAAATTTAACAGAACTGTGTCAAAATTTGTATCTTGTATATTATTATTTGTAACTCAGAAAGAATCTGTTCAGGTAGTGGGTGGTGGTGAGCTCATGCACAAATGAGTAAATGAGTCAATGGGGTTTGAGACTAATGGGGCCACCATGTACAGCTATGTAGGTTGTGTCCTGACAACTACAATACAGGCAACTGCTTTTCTTAATAGAAGATGACATGAAAGGCACCTGCTCCAGTGACATGCTGTCTAACTCCCACACTTGCATAGAGTCCTCCATGAATGATCACCTCGAAGGAGGAGAACCACATTTGTGTCCTCAGAGAAAATAGCCAAGAAGGAAAGTTTCAACTCTTACAATGAATAGCATAGGGCTAGGGTGTAGCTCAGTGGTAAGCACTCATCATGTACATTGCGCTGGGTTCAATACTCAGCACAACAAAAAACTAAAACTAAAACAAAATAAAACATGTGTGTAGTCTAGCAATCAGAACAGCACACACTCACTGCTCTGTTTTTTACTTATTCAATTCTCACAGGTTTGAGCCCCTCTTTACCCCAGAGCTTCACACATGCTGCCAGAGATCCTGCACCCATGAGAGAACCAGATTCCTCTACCTTCCCTCTCCCTGCACCAGGCAGTGTTTTTTGTCCCACGTTCCTGCTCCTGGACTATTTCTTTGAATCCAGCATTTATGGATTGGAACTCATGCTGCTTCCAACAGCAAAAAAAGTTTTGCTTGGTTTTATTTCTTTGTCTCTCTCGGTCTCTCTGTCTGTCTGTCTGTCTGTCACTTTCTCTCTTTTTCTCTCTTTCTTTCTGCGTTTCGGAATCTCTTTTAAGAAAACCTTCAGCACTTCCTCCCCTGTCATAATCAATGGGTTCCCAACTCCAACCAGCAGAACATTAAATGCTTTCTCCAGAACTGCTCATTCTAATAGCCTGGAACAACTTCATGAAACATGCTCTTATTTTGAGCCTAGAAAAAGCAATCCAATTCCAACAGACAACTCAGAACTGATTTTTTGAAAGTCTTGCAAATAGGACAAAAATGAATATGCAATGAGTTGACACCTATTATTGCATTCTTTCTTATTCTTGACAAAATTTATTTTCTTTTTGACACGTAATTGAACACATGCATGAGGTTCAGTGTGATGATTTGATGCATGTATACAATGGGTAATGATAAAATCACGATAATGAGCATTTTCATCTCTCTCATTGCTTTATGTTTGGAGTCTATGAACTCCTGTTATTATGCTCAAGACTGTCCAGCTGGGTAGGGATAGACAATACCAACCTTCACAACACACAGCCTCTGGGAGGCCCCACTCTGAAGCCAGTCTCGAGTATCACTAGAAATTTCTTTGCTGATCCTTTCCTGCCTAATAAGTACTTAAGACTATCTCACATTCACTGAATTATTTCAAGAACTTGAGTCTGTTCCAGAAAAAAGATGCTCAGGCAATTTAGAAATGAGAAGACAAGATCTAAGAAAAAAGAAAAGTCACATAGAATTAGAACTACTTAACCAGAGAAGAAAAAACCTGCATCATGGCTCACTAATTCCAGCAAGTTTATTAAAGATATTTGACATAGGATACTGAGCATCTGGTTCTCCTTTCCAAAGCACAGAGAGGAAATGATTTTCAATTGCCTCAGGAAGGATTTCGGTTGGAAAATGAGGAAGCATTTCCAGGTACTGAAGGTCATTACATGCTTACTGCTCAGAGATAGCATGACCCTTTGGAAATGATTCAGGGAACTAAGTTATCTACCTCAGCCATTTTAGGAACAATATGGCCAGGAAGTGGGGTGAATGACATTACCACTCTGAAATACTCTCCAGTCACATTTGTTGTTGGACAGTTCCTCCACTTCCTGGTTTCCAAATATTGTGACTGTGTAGCTACCATATACTCTTCTTAGAGAAAGAAAGGGAGGTTGAAAAGGTATAAATATCCATGCAAAGATGCGGTTTTGGCCTCCCTTGAGAGAAAATCCCAGTGCCTGAAGCACTTAGCCCCTAAACCCCAGTTTCATGACTGACGCTATCTGTCAATGGAAATAAACACCACACTGAGCCACTTTCCTTACACATCAGCTGTGATTTGTATTCCTCCAGCATCCCCTTCCCCTTGTCTGGACATGGAATCTGTTCCCCTCCTAACTACAGGAGACGGCACGGCCCAGACTGGACAAATCATGAGGCCCTTTCTCTTGGATACTATGATTGGTCCAGAGGTGGAGGGGTGCATACTAAAGTCAGTGTTTTCTAAATCAGAGCCTTCTCCCTGGAGTGGGCTACCTGTAGGCTTCATTTCTGGATGTAAGTCTGCAGCACAGGGATCCAGAGCCACCTAGAGCTATGTCCCTGGGGCACACTGTGAGCAAGGGAATCCAAGAACCTGTGAAACTGAGTATAAAAGTATTGGAAGAACACTCAAGCTTTAGAATCACCCTTCATATGGGCCCTACCCCTGCTATTTCACATCCTTTGGTCTTTATGGTAGAGTACTCCTCCCCTCCCAATATAGGGAGACTGAGGCAGGAGGATCACGAGTTTGAGGCCAGCCTGGGCTACATAGTTAATTTAAGGTCTCCCTAAGCTACATAATGAGACCCTGTCTCAAAAACACAAGAAAAAGAAGAGGACAGAGTGAGAATGAGGATGAGGACAAAGATGAAGTAGGAGGAAAAGGAAAAGGAGAGGGAGGGGAGGAGGAGGAGGAAGATCATAGCACAGTAATAAAAGACTGAGCTATAGTGCATTAGAAACTGATAGCATAACTATTCACTTCTTAGAGGAAAAGAACAGGAAAAACAGTCAGAAAGATAAGGAAGATGAGAGGATCTAGGAAGACTGGAGGAGGTAGGGGACTACCCTGCAAGGAGCAATGGAGGGTCCAAGAGGCACTTGGGGCTCAGATCAGCAGAGTAACACACAATTTTAGCGTACTCCCCATACTCCATGTAAATGACCTCCTCATTACCTCAAACTCAGAAAGGCTCTGCTGTGTGGAATTGGTTTGTGAGGGTGGTGAATCAAGAAGGGGCAGAAATCACAGTTGGGCTCTCCATGGGGTAAAGATAAGGAAACACCACAAAAGGCAGAGTTCAGAACTTAGAGGTAGGACATCAAGAGGTCTGGTCAGCTTTCCTTACGACAAGGGAGGCTATAAACCCTTTGTAGAACTCTAAGAGTAGCTTTTGATTTCCAGTGGGCTTAGGGCTGAGACAGTAGGAAATCACCCAAAAGGGTTTCGAATGCTGAGAAGAGATGCTGGAGGTATTATGCCTATTTTGTGCTTTCACAGCAGAACTAAACAAAGACATACATGGGGGCACAGGGCTCGCACACATCCTCACAGTTAAAAATACAACAGCAGTGAACATATAATATTAACACAGATGTAAACGAGGGTTGAGCTCTGCACACCTGACTTACCTAGGTAGTCAAAGCTGCCCAATAAGGCACCTGCAACTGAGCTCAGGCACCCTCTGCAAATTTGAATCCCTGGTTTGCATGCAGGAACTGGATGGGAAATTTTAGTGGTAACTATATTAGCTATCACTTTTCCTTTGTTTGGGAATCAACTGGCCTGATCTGCTTTTAGTCAGAACTGCATTCCCTTTTGCCTGAGACAGGCTGCAAATAAAAACTATGCCTATGTTCCTTTGGACTTGATATTGTTTCTAGCATTTCTGGATGCAAGAACACTATCACAATAACTGGATGGGAATCGCAGATGTTGCTAGCTAAATGTCCTTGGACCTAGAGCTTTGAAAAGGCACCTGTGTTACAAAGGAATACACAGTTCTTGTTAGCCCATATGACATTAAAATATAGAGCAAAGCCGGACGTGGTGGCACACACCTTTAATTTCAGCACTCGGGAGGCTGAGGCAGGAGGATCGTTATGAGTTCGAAACTAGTCTGGGCTACAAAGTGAGTTCAAGGCCAGCCTGAACTGCATAGTGAGACCCTGTCTCAAAAAATAGGGCCAGGGATTTAGCTCCTGTCTAGCAGGAGTGAGGTTGTGAGTTCAATCTCCAGTACCTAAAATAAAATAAAATAAAATAAAGAGCAAAAAACCACTTCAGGTGTAATGATTTAGTCTAGTCTATGAAAGGTGTAAGTAAGTAAATAATTTATCCTCTAATGAAATAATATTGCACCATGATCTAGGATGTAAACAGTAGCATCCACTAACAATAGTGAAGTCAGGCCCTCCCAATTCTGCTCGGGTGTTCTATAACCAGAGAATGTGAAAGAATAGGGAAGGCTTTCCCTAAGTCCATCAGGAGCTGAGCAGGAGCCAGCAGGAAACGGGAACAGTAGTATGGAAAGTGTGAGTAAACCAAATGCAATTATTGCATCTAAACTGCGGAACAGAAGGAAGCAGCTTCCAGAACGAAATTGATCAGGACTAGAATTGCAGAGAGCACTGTTTTGAAGAACAAGCTACATTTTTAATATGCTAAGCTTATTCTGAAACTACTTTACCATTACATTTTAACAAAGGAGATTTAATATGAGAGAAACTACAATTCCATTAAGTCTTCCCAACACCCTGGATTCATATTTGCTAATAATGATGATTTCCAAAAGCTCATTCCTGCAATCAAGAGCAGGCAGCACAGCGGGCAAAAGGCTATGCATGGAACAGTCTCCACAAATAATTGCCTGTCAGCTCAGCTCCTTGAAGAGAAACAGCAAGCTTATGGGATGGCACTTTGGTCTGCTGTCCAACTTGAAGACAGAGACAGAACACAAGGCTCAAGGAAAATGCTTTTAGACTTTCAGGGTTATTTGAAATGTAGGCTTCTTAACCTCTAGACAGTGGTTTAGATGAATGAATGGAGGCCTTGAAAATTTGTACCAGATTTTTATATGTTTATATTATATGTCTTTTTCTGGGAAGAGAATCTACAGAGGCGGTATGATGCTCAGACATCTAAGAATATAGTATATTTCCAGTAACACTCTTGAACAGAATCTTCTACAGTGATGCAAATATACTACAGCTGCTTTGTCCAGACTGGTGACCATCAGCCACAAGTAGTCACTGAGCACATGAAATGTGATTAGTGTGATGGATTTTTTAATGCTATTTAATTTTAATTAATTTAAATTTAAATTTAAAAAGGCAAACTAGAGGGAAAAAGAAAAAGAAACATACTCACAAAAAGAGTGAATTTTATCTTATACAAATGCACAATTGGTTTGAAAAGATTTAATCAGCCACATGTGCCTAGCAGCTGCCATATTGGTTGTCTAGCTCTAGGCCACTGCTTTAAAAGCTTCTATGTCCATGCACTAGCAGTGATTTCTCTGAACTTTTGTGATGTTCAGATTTGTTGCCTCAGACATTTCTTGATGTCATGGGAATTAATATTCCTGCCTCCCTGATATGGTAACTCCCCATCCCAATCCCTCTATCCCAACAAAGGAAGGTCAGATTTCCTTGGCAGGCAGAGCAATGGTGTCCAAAGTCTCCGACCGGTGTCCCAAGTTTTAGTCTTCAATCTTGGGACAGAGCACCTGCTTTTGTAGTGTTCCAAGATTTGTCCAGGCCAGAATAGCAAGCAAGGTGACCTAAATGTGCAGCTCCATCATTGGTATCCTCCACTCACAACAATAAGAATCTTTCTCAAGCAACATTAAGTTCCCAGGGTCATGGAAACTCTTTCAAATACTACTCCAACTCTTTCCCTTTTGCCATCTAATAGTTTCCTAGGGATCTCCAATACAGCTCTGCAAGGTGGGTGGTATAAAACAACAGAAATATATTCTCTTATGGTTCTGGAAGCCAGAAGTCTGAAATACAGGCACCAACAGAGTTGATTCCTTTTTGGGGACTTAGAGAATGAACCTATTCTGAGTCTCCTTCCACCTTTCAGGGGTTCCTTTGCTTGTGGTGGCATCACTCCCAGTTCTGCCTCCATCTTCACATGCATTCACCTCTCGTGTCTCTTCTCTCTGAATCTCTGTGTACAAGTTTTCCTGATCTTATAAGGACAGCAGTCACTGGATTAACTTCCAAACTAGCCCAGCATGACTTCAACTTAACATGATTACAAAGATCTTATTTCGAAATATGGTTATTGTTTTAGTTATTTTCTCTTTGCTGGGACAAAAACCCTGACACCCACAAGTTAAAAGAGGAAAAGTTTATTTTAACTCACCATTTGTAGACATTTCAGCCCATAGTCAGCTAGCTCCAAGGCAGGGCAGCAAGGCTGAGGGACATGGCAGAGGAAGAACAATCCATGGCATGGCAGGCTGGAAGAAGTAGGAAGCCTCTCTTCCTCTTTACATTCCATCCAGGCTACAAGTCTAGTTGTTGGTGTCACCCACACCCAGGCTGGACCTTCCCATTGTCCACACTAGAACTATGTTAAAGCAATCAGTGAATTAACCCAGTTATCACTCATCCATGATCCAATATCACACACCTATGATCCAGCCACCTCCCAAAAGCCCCACCTATGATCACCTGAGGCTTTAAGGCAATATCTAGATATACTTTGAGGCAATATCTAGGTATTCAGTTATAGTCTCAGGTACCAAGGTTTGAGCTTTAAATATGCCTTTGCAGGGGCGGTCAACCCATAAGAACACAGCCATCTCTAGAGCGGAATCCTTCTCCCAGGGTAGGACACACCTGACCAGGTGTGGCTTCATCTCTGACAATTTGTGTGTGTGTGTGTGTGTGTGTTTCTGTTGTAGTGTTTTTACCACACCACGAGCGTCCTCTTTATAGCAAAGGGAACAGGGCCTAGCCAGTGTGCACTGTCACTAAGTCTTTCACATCTCAGAGTCTTCCTCACCACCATCCCCCCAGCCACAACAGGGCAGCTTCTGAATGGGGATAAGATGTCTGTTACATCTGTGGCCCTGGAGCTTGTTTGCAGAACACACTGGGCACGTGGGTGTGTGTGATGCATGAAGTTAGAGAAATCGGATTTGCTTCCCAAACACGTGTCCTATTTGTTTTTTCCACTGTTATAAATTTATCTTGAGTTTTACAGAAGTCTATGAACAGTTTTAGAAAAGTGACTCCTTACCCCATCATGTCCCTCTGATAGTTGTTAAAAGTAGGCAGTAAGTATGTCAACAATTTGAGCATCAGCAAGGATTTCAGATCAGCCACTCCCCAAAGAATTTGGCAGCTTTTCTATCTTGTTTTTGATGCAGTGGTATATCCACTCTGATGGTAAACCTGTCTAGCCATTTCCTCAGAACATGTTTTGCAAAATCAGTGGTGATCAACAAATTAGTTTGCTTTGGCATGGATCTGTGCTTGCTGGTCTGTGACAGCCTGGAAGCCAGTTTTGATACTGGCAACAGAGCATTGAGAATGACTAGTTTCATACTGTAAGAAATAGAGCCAGGTGTCCTGCAGATTTGTGTCCAGTGATTGGCATGTGTGACAAGTGACATATTCCTTGGTATATCTTCTTAAGACATTTTCTGTCTGTTCTGTTGGAATCTTCCCTTGATTACAAGTTGGTTATTAGAACCACTTGTACCCAACTCTGCCAATAAAAACGCAAGAAGATGTTTGGGCTGGTGATGTAATAGTTCACAGATATCTGTAAAACTGACAAAAGTTTTCTTGGTACCTACTCAGATGACCTGTGGAGGTTTCATGACAAACTTTCTTTTCTCTCCTGCAACCATATCTGGATTTTTTTCCCTCATGATGTTGAATACTCAATTCAGTAGCTCTTTATATGTGTAGTCTCTCTCTGAGCTTGCCCAAGGAGGGACTGTCTGGTTACTGAATGAAATACCATCATCTTTTTTTGTTGTCTTCATCTTCTGAAGCTTTGTCTTTTTCTAGTATTTCATCCTCATCTGGGAACTCGACATTCTCCTTTTTCTTCTTTTTATTACCAAGCATAACACCAAGGTCATCCTCTGGTTCAGTTGGCTCTTGAATATCACTATCAATCTTAAGATCCTTTATGCCTTCTTCCACTTCATCAATATCAAATATCTTTTTCATTGTTTCCTTCTTTTTCTTTTGATTGAAGAAATTCGAGTCATCTAGATCATCAGAAGCATCTTTCTTCCTACTGTCCTCTCCATCAGTTTCCACATCTTTGTCCTCAGTTGGTTCTGGCTCTACTTCTATTGTTTCTGAGGGCTGGGTTTCTTCTGTCTGGGCATCCCCTTCCTCATCTAACATATAGGGCTTCTTCTTGTTCTTCTTCTTGTTCTTCTTGTTCTTCTTCTTGTTCTTCTTGTTCTTCTTCTTGTTCTTCTT
>RJWM01012084.1:43763-57805 GCA_004363535.1 Dasyprocta punctata | reverse complement strand
AGGGCCACTTCCTGAGGGGCCACAGAGTTATAAATGCACAATGAGCCACCACTGTCCCAAGGGCCAGGGCAATTCCAACTTCTGAGAACAGGACATGAGGGACCATCCACAGAAGGGCCTGACACACAAGAACCTAGAACCACCTGGGTCCTGGGCTTCTGTGCACAGCCAGTGCTGACACACAACCCTCCTGGGTGACGGAGGTGCAGCAGGTCCTCAGCGCAGGTGGCCTCCTCTCCTCCTGGGACTCCATTTCCAGGCTTTGTTGTTTTCTTCCAGGTGCTGCCACTCATGGTGGCTCCTGAAGGCCTTGACTACTGACCTGCTCTCCCTCTCTGGGCCCAGATGCTGGGCCAGACACACAGGGCTCAGCACACAGCTCCCCAGGATGTGCTGGGCTCTGCCACCTTCGGACCAGCCTCCACTCCCTTCCAGGGCTCAGCTGCTTCTTCCTGCTCCACAGCAGCCCCACCCTGCTCTGTCCTAGGCTGTGCCTTCTCCCTGAATCCTTTTCTCTCACCCTATCTGAAGTCGTTTTAAAAATATGTATTTTCAATATATGCCCATGTATACTTTTACAATACACTAAAACTATGGTACAGTATTAGTCATTTAAAAACGACTTGGTGTTAGAATTAAGTATAACTATGGTCCAAATAAATCTTGAGAAATAATGAAACTAAGATGTACTATTAGCATTTAATATGGTACTTAGTACAAGCATACCTCAGATATACTATTGTGACATAGTCACACGAAAATGTATTATTTATCTGAAATTCATTTTTAAGAATGCTTCTGTATTTTTATTTGCAACCCAGTTCTCCACATTAGTATATTACACAACTCATATTAAAAATTATATATTAAAATTATGTATATGAAATGGTCATACACTCTTGAAGGCCTGAGTTTTTAGCCCACAAGTCTGGGAGCCCCTCTGGATTACCGCAGATTTCCAGCACGCCCAATGCGGGACTCAACTACCAATGCCAGCTCCCGGCTGGGCAGTGATTACCTAGACTGCTGAGTGACTACAACTCCCAGCGCCCCGCAGAGAGGGTGAAGGTCACAGCTCCCAGCATCCCTTGACACGTTGTGGGCGGCAACTTCCGGGTCTCCATTCGCCCCATTCACCTCACTCTCGTTTTCCACGCGCTGGCGCGGGCTTTATCTCCCAGGAGCCCTCGGGCCACTGCACGCCATAACTCCCAGAGGCCCGCGCGTGGGTGCCCGGGAACTGCGGCTGAGGCTCCTGCTTCTGTCGCCTGCGTCTGGTACCGGGGACTCCCGGGAGAGGACGCGCGGTGCCAGAGCAGCTACTGCGGTGGCCCGGCCGGACGCCTCTTGCGATCCCACGCCGGCTCCTTCCGCGCGGGCGAGGCCGGGTCTGGGTCAGGTTGCCGGGGGCGACGGCTGGCGCCGCGTGGCGGCGGCGGTGAGAAGCGCGCCCCTCCGTGTCCGTGGGCGTGTGAATGTGAGGAAGTCCAGGAGCGCTGTCTCGTAGACCGTCCAGATTCAGCGCGTCCAGGCGCAGCGCCTGTGCCGTGCGGGCGCCGACCCGGGGCGGGGAGCGCGGTGACCCCGCGAACGCGGACCGGAGCCGGACCTCGCGGCGCCTTTGCTCCGCCGCTGCTGCGGGGCGGAGGGACGGGTGCGGGCAGTGGCGGGGCCCTGCGCTCCAGGCCGTTCTTCAGTGACCCGGCAGTTTGTGCGGAGACTGTTTTCCCTGCCTCTGCGGGGCAAGGTTCGCTCACGCGTTCCCGTGTGCTTCCTGGGTGAGATTTCCCCTGTCCGGTTAGCCTCTGCCAAAAGACTTACAGGGCAAATTTAGTTGATACATAAAATTTTAGTTTAATAAAATCTCAAACACTGTGAAGAAGGAATGGAATCTATGTTGCACTCCGTGTGACTATAAAACTTCTTTTGCATTCAGTTAGCTTAAAAATACATACACGGCCAGCCTGGCATGGTGGCCTGGCCTACACTTGTAATCGCAGACCGAAGCTAGAGGAGGCAGGAAGGTCGCAAGTTCCAGCCCAGCCTGCGCTGCATAGCACGACCCTGACTCAAACAACATACCAAACAAAACTCATGACGCCCGGTGAGACCTGAGTCTCAGATAACGACGCATTTATTTTTAGCATTACTGTTTAGCTTTAGGGTGTTAACAATTTTTAACATATTAGTTAAATAATTTGTAATGGAGCTGTACCCCAGAGTAGTGCTGCCAGATTTAGTAAGTATGTAAAAGGTCTGGTTAAATTTAAATTCCAGAAAACCAACAAATATTGTTACTATCGGTGTGCGCTGTATTTACTTCCTTTAAAATATTTTAAGTACATTTCACATAAATACTTTTTATTTTTTAATTTCAAAAATTTTGTTTTTGTTCTTTTGAAACAGGGTTTGGCTATATTGCACAGGCTGGATCTGAGCTTGTGATCCCCCTACCTCAGCCTCCCGCTGGGATTCAGTGTGGGTCTACCTGTTTATCCCTTTGTTCTGCAGCCCCCATTTGGTGCCCCAAGCTGTCTGGCCCAGCAAAGCTCCCTTCTCCGTCCCAGTGCCTCAGACGAGTCGCTGGAGTTAAGGACCCGGTGCCAGCTGTGTCAGCCTCCTGCACTTGCCCTAGAAGAGGCCAGGCTGGCTGCCTGGCCCCTCCAAGGCCCGGCAACTCCCAGATACTCCTGCACCTTCCAGGACCCCCACATTGGCCTCAGACACCCTAACCCCCACAAATACATCATCCCCCCATGAACCCAGACACCCAAGGGTCTCTGTGCCAAGCCTCTCAACCCCACCTCTCCTGACATGTACTCCAACCCGGGGTCCACCAGGTCCTACTTCTGAGCATGGAGCAAAGATACTGTCTGAGACCTTCAAAGGGTTGTAATCCCACCACTCTGGGAGGCTGAGGCAGGGGTATTACAAGTTCAGATCCAGTGTGGGCCATTTAGTGACTTAACAGTACTCTTGTCTCAAGCCCATTGTACCCTGGGGATATAGTTTAGTGTGAGAGCCCTGGGTTTGATCCTCAGTGACTTAAAAAAAAAAAAAAAAAAAGACAGGTCCAGTGGGATGTCCTTGCACTTGTCATATCATGGCTTTCTCCCATGAAAATCCTCCTACAGGTTTGAAGTGGGGTGGTTTCCCATGCATGTGAAGGACCCTATTTAGAGATCCACAGAAGAGGTGAGGATGTAAACCACGCGGCTGGCTGCCAGGGGCATCTGTCCAAACTGCACCTGTGCCCTTGAACAAGTAGGGACAGCAGCTGTGTCACACAGATGAGTGCTATACCTGGGATGCCCTGATCCGGCCCGCGGATCAGTCCGTGGGTCTCGCCTGGAGGAGACAAGTGATGGGGGATGGGGGCAGGGCAAGAGGAGAGAGAAACGGAGACAAGTCAAGCGGTTCCGATCAAGTCTTGTTTATTGTGGAAGTGTTTACAGCTTATATAGAAGCGGGAATGGAAGCTGTCATCGCACAGGGGTGTGGCGAGCACGGATAGGCTGTTGTCATTTCCTGGCGGGATAGGGGAGGATCATGGGAAATGTAGGCTTTGCATGTAGGCTTGCGAGAGAGGAACATGGGAGATGTAGGCTGACACACCGAATGCCCACAGGGAGGAGAGAAACGGAGGAGAGACGGAGCGGCAGCCGTGAGACTGTTTCACCGCTCCCTACAATGCCCAGAGCTTTTACCACCCCTGAACCCTCATAAAACCGCAGCCTCTCGCCCTGACTGTGCAGTTTCCTTCTTCATCCTCACCAGCTTCCCTCTTGGCAGTGGTCCCTGATCTGAATGAACTCGTCTTTTCTGTGTCCTCGCCTGCTGGTCAGTGCTTTCACCAGTCCTCTGTGCACCTCGCTCTGCCCTGTGGTGCTCACGTAGAGCAGACGCTGGGGTTCTGGCACTGAGTGGCGCTTGGGTAAGGAGAGGCCCCACCTCACCCAGGTGAGCAGGGGTGGGAGAGGGCAGCTGGGGCTCCAGGACCACTGAGCCTCCTGACTGATGTCCTGTGTGCCCTGTGCTGCTCCCAGCTCCTAGGAACAGCAGCCTTTGGTGAGTGAGCCTCTCCCTCCTGTAGTGTTTAAGAAGCTTCCACACACACAGGTGTCTTGGGTGAGCGTCCCATCTGCTGCTGTTTCTCAGTCTGTGCCCAAAGATTCCCCCATTTTCCACGCATCTTTCTGGCCTCATCCAAGCCACATACTCACGCTGCCAGTTCCCTGGAGCCTTCGGATCATTGGTCCCCATAGACCCCAGAGTCCGGGACCCCCCCCCCCATAGAGCTTAGGGAGCTGCAAGGTACTGGGGCACGTCCGAACCTCCCACCTCCCCTCAGGCTGCGTCCTCTGGACAGACCCACAGAGCATGTGCCCTGGCCTAGGGAAGTAGCAGAAATGTAGGGATTGGGTATAGCAGGGTCCAAACAGTTGTGAGAGATGGTTGTGATGTTGGTCAGGGAGAGGACAGCTTGCTGGGCAGGACACCACAGGAGAATGGCCACTCTGCAGCCCAGACAGAGGGGGCTAGAAGATAGACCTCCCATTGCCTACAAGCAGGAAATCCTTTGGGATCATGGTGGACCTTTCACCAGCATTGCATGTGACCTCAAGGGATTTAAACATTCTCCTATGGTGGTATGGTTGATACATTGTGTCAACTTGAGAAGTCTACAAGTTTACTAAGAGACTCAGCAGGGAGCCAAGATCCTTCCTTTGTAAATATCCTCATCCTGTACAAGAGGAGGGCACATAGATTTTGTGAATGCTATACCTGCCCAGGATTGGGGGGTGGTGGTGGCCTGTGTATAATATAAAGGAGGAAAAGAGGCTTGCTGTAGCCCCTTTTGCTCTGGCTGCTTTTGTTTGCTGCTGCCTTGAAGTGTTGACCCTGTGCCATGCCACCCTGCCTTGGAACCAGCTGATTATGGTCTGAAACCTCAAATAATTGTAAGCTAAATAAACCTTTCCTTCCTTCATTTTGGGTGTTGGGTATTTTGTCTCAGCAACAAGAAGAAAGTTACCAAGACAGGATTTGGTACCAGTGGAGTGGGGTCGTTGCTGTGACTGTACCTGACCATGTGGTTCAAGAGACTTTGGGAATGGCTTGTGGGAAGAGTTTCAAAAGGTTTAGAGATGTTACCTGAATGTATAGAGCTGGAATGCCTTAGACTGTTCTGCATGGGAGATTCTGGTCAGAGCTCGGGAGACCAGAAGGCTGATAGAAAGCCTGCTGGTAAAGACCAGGCTTGGGAGGTTTCTGCTGGAAGAAGAACTGCATTGGTGGTTGGAGTCCAGATGATGTGTGTTATGGGAGAAAGTTTGTCTGAATTTTGCTCATGTCCAGAGACTTTGCCTGAGACTAAGGGCAGTCAACTGATTAATCTGGCAGAAGAAATTCCAAGGCAGTCGAATGCTGAGGCGGTGGTATGGCTATTGTTGGGGGCTTTTAACCAGATTTATGTTGCTAATCAAGAGCAAAGAGCCCAGGAGGATGATTTAAAACATTGTGAGCTTGGCCAGAAAGAAAGTTCCTGTAAAACTGTGGAATGTAAAGATATAACTGAGATCTCAATTGCTGAGAAGGCACAGAAAAATAAAAAAGATGGCCTGTGGGCATCATGGGAAGAGGCAGTGGGTCTCCACCCTTTGCAGCCTCAAAACTGCAAAAGTGAAAGACTGGTTGGAGAAAGCCTTAGAGCACCATATTCCAGAATGGCGGCAGAGGCCCCATGATGTTCCAGAATGGCAGTGGTATACAGAATTTGTTTTTTACAATCAGATTCAGATGCGCAGTGATCCAGGCATTCGAACCCTGCAGCCAAGAGAGAGGAAAGCCTGGCTACTGCTCAAGCTGGCGGCAGACCTCAGCATCATCCATGTGGTGCTGGTTTTAGGTGCATACAGAACGCAAGGGTTCTGAGGTTAAAAAGGCTTCCAACCCGATTTCAGAGGGCCTGGGAGGCCAGGCAGTGTGCCCCTGAGAGGGCAGTGTGTGAAGCTGTGCATGTGAAGCCAAAGATGCAGTGGAGAACCCAGCAGTTTGGAAAATCCAGGAACGTGGATTATCTAAGGAAACCTGCAAGGAGAGAGCAAAGCCAGCCCAAGAGAGAAGCCATGGGAGCTAAAACCACCAGAAGTGCCATGGGTGTGGGGGAGGTGGAACCACACAAGCCCTTTGGAGCTCACAATTTGCCACAGTGTGCCTCAAATAGAACCACAGGACTTACTGTTTGACCTGCTGGCTTTTGGACTTGTTTTGGTCCCAATCCTTTGTATCCCCATTCTTAGCTTTTGGAATGGGAATATTTATCTTTTGCCATTATATGCTGGAAGTGTTTAACTTTGTTTTCATTTGTTCAGGGCCTTGCAGCTAGGTTTGCCTTACATCTTGGAGGGGATTGGGACTTAAACTTTTCAGCAATACTGAAACTGTTAGGACTTTGGCAGCTCTTGCAGGTGGACTAATTGCCTTTTGCATAAAGGGATGTGCATGAGTATTTGGGGATCCAAGGACAAAATATTATGTTTGTAATGTAATATAATGTTGATAGAATTAATTCTGGTTCTTAAGGATTGTTAAACTGTGTTATGATGTTTAAGTTGCAAAATGGAATAAGCATGTCTTGTGTCTGGAAACTGGTTTAAATAAATGTGTCTACCTGCCAAGTTGACAAGGGGTGGATTGTAATGGTTAATACATTGTGTCAACTTGAGAAGTTTATAAGTTTAACTAAAAGACTCAGCAGGCAGCCAAGATCCTTACTTTGTAAATATCCTCCTACTGTACAAGAGGAGGGCACAGAGATTTTGTGAATGCTACACCTGCCCTGGGGGTGGTGTTGGCCTGTGTACAATGCAAAGAAGGAAAAGAGGCTTGCTCTTGCCCCTTTTGCTCTGGCTGCTTTTGCTTGCTGCTGCCTTGAAGTGTTGCCCCTGTGCCATGCCACCCTGCCTTACAGCCAGCTGATTATGGACTGAAATCTCCAAAAATTGTAAGCTAAATAAACCTTTCCTTCCTTCATTTTGGGCATTGGGTATTTTGTGTCAGCAATGAGGAAAAGTAACCAAGACATATGTATAGTGAATACATATGCTCATGTACATAGTAGAATATGTCTTATCTAAATATATTTGCATATATATAAAATTCCACACACAGGTACGTTTGTTTAAAAATAACAAAGTTTTGAAATAGCGAAAGTTTGGAAATAACATGAAGCTTGTATTGATGCATAGCTGTAATCCCAACAGTCTGCAAGGCTGAGGCAGGAGGGTCACAAATTCCAGTCTGTGCTGGGCCACTTACCAGCTTAGACACAATCTGTCTCAGAATCTGAAGCTGGGTGGGGTTGCTGTGATCATACTAAGTGCAAAACTCCTGGGTATATGTGTGGAAGGTATAACAGTAGCACCAGTATATACGTGGGATATATGATAGTAGCAATGACAGACAGAAACATGGAAGTCTTTTACATTTCTCATTGCAATGGAGAGAACTGAGGTTATTTTGGCAACTTTTTAGCAAAATACATACATTGTTTATAAAACGAGATTTAAAGCACTGCATTGGGACCAGTAGGACAGGAACTGGCAAAAAACAATGAGCCTGAGGCCTGTGAACTCAGACAGACATTGTCCTTGAGCACAAGTCCAGCCAGAGAGAGAGGTGCACAGAAAGGACTCTTGAGTATCAGGAATGGTGGGACAACCAGCCGCAGGCTAAAATTCTGGGGTCCACCCTCTGGGCTTTGGAGAGCCATAGACCCTGCTTAACTTGAAATCCAGCAGCAAGATCCTAAAGTGCAGGTTGGAGAAACTTGCACCCAATGCCACGTTCCCTGAGTGCTCAAGGCAGGGGCTGCTGCAGGGCAGCTGCCAGCCCACAGGCCTACGAGTTCACCAGAGGGAACCTGTGAGTGTGTCCAGCAGCATTCATGGCCTCACACCCGTGCTGCATTGACCAGAACAGTCTCACAGGTAGAGAGGACAGAGGTAGAAAAATGGAGTCTCTCTGGGTCCTAGAAATGAGACAACTTGGTGAAGAGAAAAAAATAATTAGATCTCTGGGAATCAGGAGGGATCTGACTGGAAACCTGGAAACTACAGTACAGAAAAGCTAGAAGAATGGAGCACAAAACAGGGCAAAAAGTTTGATAGTCTGCAAATTCTCCCAGTCTCTGGGGAGGGGGACCTGCCTGTGCTGATACATATTCATCTCAGAGGCCCATTTTTGGATTGGGTCTTTGAATTTGGGTGGGGGGTCTGATTTTTAAAAATTCTTTATATGACCTAGATAGAAATCCTTTGCCTGAGGAACAGTTGGCTAAGATATTTTTCCAATCCATGGGTTTTCTTATCACTTTGTTGGAAATTTCTTTTGATGTGCAAACTTATTAATAAGATGAGATCTCAGTTGTTGATTCTTTGAAGTAGTTCCCATGCAGTTTGGGTTTTGTGCATGCACTGTCTGCCTACCCCTGTGTCGTCAAGATTTCTATCTACCTTGTCTTCCAGTAGATTTAGTGTTTCTATTTTAATATTTAGATCTTTGATTCATTTTGACTTTAGTTTAGTGCATGGTGATAGGCATGGGGCTAATTTTAGTCTTCAGCATGAAGGAAGTCAATTTTTTCCAGCACCATTTATTAAAGAGGCTATTTTTCTTCCAGAGGACATGTTTGGCCCCTTTGTCAAAGGTAAAATTGCTGAGTGTCTTTGTAGTTGTGTCTGAGTATTCTAATGTGTTTCATTGGACCTCAAGTCTTTTTTTGCCAGTACCACACTGATTTTATCACAGTAGCTTTGTAATATAATTTCAGGTCAAGGATTGTGATGCCTCCTGCCTTACCATTGTTGCCCAGGATTGCCTTTGCTATTCTATGTCTCTTCTGTTTCCAAATGAATTTTAGGAGTGATTTCTCTAGATATGTGAGGTATGCTAATGATATTTTGACCAGGATTACATTACATCTGTATCACAATTTTGGAAGTATGTTCATTTTCACATTAGTTCTTCCTATCCACGAGCAAGGGTTATCATTCAAATTTCTGGTATCCTCTTCAATTTCCTGTTTCAGAGTACTGCAATTTTTGGTGTATAGATCTTTTACATCTTTTGCTAGATTGATCCCTAAATATTCCATTTTTTTGGATGCTACTGTGAAAGATGTTGTTTCCCTAATTCCTCTCTCAGTGAGTTTGTTGTTTTGTACAGGAATGATACTGATTTTTGAGTGTTGACTTTCTATTGAGGTATGCCACTGAATATGCTTATTAACTCTAGTAGTCTTTTGGTGGAGTTTTTGTGGTCTTCTATGTAAAGTATCAATTGTCATCTGCGAATAATGATAATTTAACTTCTTCCTTTCCTATCCTTAGTCTTTTTATTATCTGTCATCTAATTGCTGTGTCTAAAGTTTCCAGAAGCATATTGAATAGGAGTGGTGATAGTGGACATCCTTGTTTTGTTCCTGATTTTAAAGTGAAAGCTTCCCCATTTTGTCTGTTTACTATGATGTTGGCTGTTGGTTTGTCATAGATGACTTTTATCAGATTGAGGTAGAGAACATCTATTCCAGTTTTCTGCAAGATTTTTATCATGAATGAATGTTGGACTTTATCAAAAGCTTTTTCTGCATCCTGAGATGATCACGTGATTCTTGTGTTTGCCTCTGTTGATATGGTGTATTACTGCCACGCCCTTTTCTACTCATGTTCTGTTGACAAAGTCCAAGCATGAAAAAAGATAGACCAGTGTTCTGTTGACAAGGTCCAAATACGGAGAGCGTCTTCTGAGAAAAGGTCACAGCATAAAAATTGGTTTTGTGGAATGGGCTAATGCTTCTTGGGAACTATTGTGTTAATTTGTGCTCTGACAGAGTTTGGAGAATTTCTTTCCTTCTTTCTCATGCACAAAATTAGTAAACAAAGTACAGAAACTCCCTAAGAACAAAGGGATAGCTTATAAAATGTTTTTCTACAAATGGTGTAACTGTCTGACATTGAGTCAGACCAAGATCAAGGTTATATTAGAAGTTTGGGAGCCTTTAATGATAATAGTAATGGCCAGCTGTCTGGGGCTGTCTGGGAACCTGTATACAGAGAGGCCAATATGCTACTATATTTTGAGGGAGACAGGGTAGATAGCACATCCTTGCAGCTGCAAGAACATCACAGGGAGATAGGGCAGCTAAATCAGGGCTGAATATGGTCTTGTGTTTTACAGGTTTTTAGCTAGGCTATCACAATGGAGCATTTGTTAATAACAAAAACATGTTTCAAGGTCTTTAACTAAATTTAAATTTTTCTGCCTATGCTGACGAATCATGTAACCATAGAAAACATGTAACCATAGAGACACCTGTTGATTTGATTCTTTTATCTAAACTTTCAACCCTGGCCAAAAAAGAAAGTATATATTATTCTGTTAGAGCTTGCAAAAGTAGTAGTAATAGTAATGGTAGTCATAGTAGTAGAAGCAATTAATGAAGCAGATTCAAGCAGTCTCTGAGTTGTTTGTGTGTCTGCTCTCCATGTGCTGATGCTCAGCCCACCTTCGGGGACTCTGTGGACCTAGCGCGGCTGGACCATGGCATATTACATTTATTGATTTTCATGTGTGGAACCATCCCTGCATTCCAGGGATGGATCCCAGTTGGTCACAGAATACATTCTTCTTGATGATTTGCTGCATTCTGTTTGCTAGTATTTTACTGAGGATTTTTCTACCTATGTTCATTAGAGAGATCGGTCAGTAGTTCTCTGTTTTGATTGGGTCTTTCTGTGGTTTTGGTATCAGAGTAATACTTGCTTCCAGCAATGTTAGGGAGAATTGCTTCCCTTTCAATTTCATTAAAGAGTTTGAGAAGTATTGGTGTTAAATGTTCTCTAACTTTCTTGTAGAATTCAGCCAGGAATCCATGAGGACCTAGGCTTTTCTTTGCTGGTAAGTTTTTGATTATGTTTTCAATTTCATGAACTGATATTGGGTTATTCAAAATTTTTACATCTTGATTGAGCTTTGGTAATTCATGCATTTGTAGGAATCCTTCTATTTCTTCTGTGTTTTCCATCCTATGTGAGCAAATATTTTTGAAGTAGGTATGGATGATCTTCTGAATTTCCACAGGATCTGTAGCGACTTCACACTTTTTATTTCTCATTGCATGAATTTGAGCCTCACCTCGCCTTAATAAAGTTGGCTAGGAGTTCATCAACTTTGTTTATCCCTTAAGAACCAATGGTTGGATTTATTAATTCTTTATATTGTTTTCTTAGTCTCAGTTGCATTAATTTCTGCTCTGATCTGTATAATTTCCTCCTTTCTATGACCTTTGGGCTTGACTTGCTCTTCTTTTTCTAGAAGCTTGAGGGGTAGCATTAGGTTATTTATTTGTGTTCATTCTGTTTTCCTGATGTGAGAATTCACTGGTATATATTTCCCGTTTAGGCCTGCTTTCATTGTGTCCCACAGGTTCTGGTATGTTGTGTCTGGATTTTCATTTGATTGTGGATATTGTTCATCTATGACCCATTGGTTGTTCAGGAGGGTCTTATTTAATTTCCATGTATTCATGGAATTTTTACCCTATCTTTTGCCATTAATTTCCAATTTCAGTGCACTATGGTCAGTAATATGCATGGGATAATTTGGATTCCTCTGCATATACTTAGGCTAGTATATGGTCTATTTTAAAGAACATCCCATGTGCAGTTGAGAAGATTGTGCATTCTGATGTTGGGTGGAACATTGTAAATGTGTATCAAGTCCTTTTGTTCACATGTGCAATTCAGTTCTGTTATTTCCTTGCTTACTTTTTGTCTAGTTGATCTGTGTCTTTGTGACAATAGGGTATTTAGGTCCTCCGTTACAATTGTGTCATTGCTTATTTGATTTTTGATGTCTATAAATATTTGTCTAATATTGTTGGGTGCTTCCATATTTGGTGCATATGTATTTATGATTGTTATCTCTTCCTGTTGAAGTTTTTCCCTAACAAGTATGTAGTGACTTTCTTTATTGCTTTTGATCATTTTTGCTTTTAAGTTCACAGTGTCTGCAAACAGAATAGCTACCTCTTGTTTTTTCTGGGTTCCTGTTACATGGAGTATTGTTTTTCATCCTTTGATTTTCAGCCTATGAGTTTCTTTTTGAGTTAAATGTATTTCTTGCATACAGCATATTGTTGGTTCTTGTTTCTTTATCCATTCTACTAGTCTGTTTCTTTTGGTTGGTGAATTGAGGCCATTTACATTGATAGTTTTAAGTGATATGTATTGTCTTATCTTTGTCATGTTATTTTCCTATTGTTGGTTCCCTGCTTTCCTCCTCTTCTTAATTGCTTGCCTTGCCTGGTGGTTTCTTTCTTTTGTGGTTCTCAGAATTATGGTCATTTTTATCTCCATCTAGAATATCTTTTCATACTCTTTCTAGGGTTGGTTTGATGTACACAAATTTCTTCAGTTGTTCTTTGTTGTGGAAGTATCTTTTTTTTTTTTTTGGTCCCAGGGTTCAAACTCACAACCTTGTGCTTGTCAGGCAGGTGCTTCTTGCCACGACCCTTGCAGCTCCTGAGGTTCTTGGGGTGAAGGACCGTGAGAGGCTAAGAAAATAAAGACAGAGACAAAGCTGGAGTCAGGTGGAGCCCTTATCCTCCTGATGGGAGGAAAGGAACTGGCCCCTTAATGCAGGGGCATTTATTTATACCTTTTAGCAACCTAATGTCATATGACACCCTGTTGTCCTTGCAACACACCGCTCAGACTGCCTTGGGGCAAGGCGTTCTCTGGGCTGAAGTAGCATCTTCACGTGACTTGCCCTAGGCTCTCTTTGTTCTTGGAATGATCTTGTCTAGGTCATACCCTAAGTCAATTTCCAGCTTCAATGGCTCCCAACATATCCATCTCTTTTGTTTTGTTGTTGCACAGGATGGGTGGTCAGTTGAAGCTGGAGGGTCTGTGTTGGGGAGCTCTGAAGAAGATCTTTTTAAGTCCAGTCCAAAGATTTTAAGTCCCTGCATTCTGTAGTTGAAACCCTGTGTAGTCCATTAATCCATAACCAGCTGGCAATTGTCAGAAGACATTAGTGATTTGAGTTTCCTTTATAACATATTACTTTAGCATTGTTTTATATACCTCTAGTAGTTGTAGATTTTCTGCAGGATATTCAAGACCAAGTTAAGGTGAGACCTGTTTTAAAAACAATCAGTTTTTTGGTTATTTATCAAGGTCAGTTAAATTCCCTCAAGAAATGTCTTGGAACCCTACATAGCACCTCTTGGTTCTTGACAGTGTCAGCCATTTGGATGAGTCACGGCCATTTGCCGCGTCCTTTTCTAGCCATGTTCTGCTGACAAAGTCCAAACATGGAAGGAAAGAGGGACCCATGTTCTGCTGACAAAGTCCAAACATGGAAGGAAAGAGGGACCCATGTTCTGCTGACAAAGTCCAAACATGGAAGGAAAGAAAGACCCATGTTCTGCTGACAAAGTCCAAACATGGAAGGAGGACATTTCCTAAGAAAAGGCTGCAGCATAAAAACTGGCTTTGTGGGAATGGGTTAACATTTCTTGGGAACTATAGTGTTAACTTGTGCTCTGATCCAATTTGGAGGATTTCTTTTATTTTCTTTCCTGTGCACCAAATTAGTAAGCAAAATATAAAAACTCCCTAAGAACAAAGGGATAGTTAATGAAATGCTTTTTTTACAATTAATGGTATATTGGTCTGACACTTAAGTAGGACTAATGAGATCAAGGTCAGACCAGAAGTTTGGGAGCCCTTAAAGATAATAATAATGACCAGCTGGCTGGGGCTGTCTAGGAACCTCCTTACAGAGAGGCTAATATATTACTATAGGGGCGAGGAAGATAACACGTCCTTGCAGCTGCAAGAACATCACAGGGAGATAGGGGGGCTAAATCAGGGCTGAATATAATCTTATGTTTTGTAGGCTTCTAGATAGGATACCACTATGGAGCACTTACTAGTAGTAAAAACACGCTTCAAGGTCTTTAACTAGATATAAAT